>JAPMOQ010000644.1:1468883-1561749 GCA_026543055.1 Argiope trifasciata | reverse complement strand
GTCAAATATGAAATGAATAAACTATGGGCTCTTTATTTTGTCAAATAGGAAATGAATAAACTATGGACTCTTCATTTCGTCAAATGTATTATTTTTCACTGAACTTTTGCTCATTTATGAGTCAAACTGTTAAAGTTTATGGGGGAATTACATGTATATTTCATTAAACAATATTGAAAACATTATTTTAAAGCGAAAAAGAAATGTTTTATCCTCTTTATTAGATAAATGGCTGACTAAAATTAAATAAAACCAATGTGTTACTTTGAACACGGTAATATATGATCTTAAATTTTGTTTCATAAAACTTAACCTAGTAGCACATATATAGCATTCGATATTGTATGATATTAAACAATATTCGCTATATTATATAATACAGGGTGCACCAGAGAAACCGACTTATTTGAAAGGTCAATAAAAACAAAAGTAATTCAGTTATTGTTTTAATTCTTTTTTTATTTGAGAACGCAATATCCCAAATTTTTTTTTCATAAGTTTTGAAAATGACATCGGTAAAATGGCGACCTTCATTGCGCATATACTGAGTAAGTGGATTTTTGAAGTTCGTGTGCATTCTTTGCAGCACATCAATCAGTATGCTGGCAATGGTGAGGCAAATGTTGTTCTTGAAGTGAGTTATTGTCCGTGGTCGATTGACATAAACCAGGGATTTCAAAGTGAGCCTCGCCACTGAAGAAAACGACCGCGTCTTCAGGCAGGTTGTCAAGCAGCGTTTCACATGCATTTTGCAGGCAACAAAATCGCGTTCAGTTAATTCTTGCACAACAGCTAATTTATAGGGATGGAATGGAAGGTCTTGATGGAGAGAGAGATGGAGGAAGGTCTCGTGGTGTCAGAAATCCCCAGAGCAGCTGCGTGTTTGTGAACTGAATGCAGAACTGCCTGCCTCACTGTTTCGACATTTTCCGGAGTTTTGGTGATCCGTTGATATCCATTTCTATGTTTAGCGACACTCCCGAAATGAGTAAACCCACGGCAAAATCGAATTACGACCAGGAACGGGTCTGTGAGGAGAAATTTCAAAGTGAGCGCGGAAGACACGTTGCGTAGTAACAAGTGAGCGACGTTAGAAAGGGAGATCTCGACGGTGAAGGCCCGCTGTTCTCTAGACCAGAGCATGATGCCAACTGATTAGAAGGAGAAACAAACTTAGGGACTTTCCCCTCCAGTATCACCACCTATCACCCTTTTACCCACCCAAATCATGGCGCAATAGTTTTTCAAATAAGTAAGTTTCTCTAGCGCACCCTATATATTGAGCATTGAATAATGTAATATAATATCACACAGTAATATGCAGTTTTGTGCAGTGAGCTGTGTTCTCTGAGAAGTGCAATTTTCAAATGAATAGTTAAGATATAAAGCAACATTTTATTTGATGCAAAAACGTAGTGATGTTAGAACCTTGAACAGAGTATGTTTCTTTTTAATATTTGACTCCCAAATGATTTTTGTAATCATTCCGATGGTTGTTTATGGAAACTTCTAGATAAGAGACAACTTAATTGCATATGTGATGAGCGTTACACATTAAAATAACTTTTAGCTACCTTTCTGTGGTATTTCAAAAAAAGTTTAACTTAGACTTCTTACGTCCTTCACAATTCCCTCCCTGGACGGTTTATTACATATAAGAATGAGAAGCTTTCGAAAGTTGATTTTATTTTCGATACCTTGTAGGTGCAATAATAGTTGGGGTTATCCGATAGCGAAAAATTTTCTATGAGGTTCCTCTGATAACGGGTTGTGCCTCTATATGAAGACTCGAAGTATAAACTGTACTATAGAGGGGTTGTATGACTCTTTCGTACACCCATATGCGTACGACTCATAAAACTGTCAATCAATGGTCTCGTTTACAATGGGATTGTGTTACTGTAAAGGACAAGTTTTAGAAAAGGCTGCAACATTGTAAACGTTATCTGAAAGTGTCAAATTTGGCGAGAGTTAACATGCCTAAGAAAATTTCGAATAATAATTGTTGTTTAATACAATTTCATGCGATACTTTCCATTTTGTTTTTTATGAAGCATGAACTGCTTTTCAATGATTTTATTCAAAAATGTATGATAAAAATCAATGACGAATGATATTTCTTTCTTATAAATACTATATCGACTTTGGAACAATAATCTAAATTTGGGTAAATGCATTATTTTACATGAATATAACGATTTGCATTAAACAAAAGAATTTTGGTTTTATTAGTTTTTGTTTTATTTCTTCTTGAATCGTTTGTTTAATTCAGTAAGTTTGAACACTGAAATGTATGCTACTTAAATATAGGAACTTAAAAAAATGATTGTTTCTTAAGTACAATTAAATGATATGAAAAGTATTGAAGATGGGATTGATTTGTAAGATGGGAAGAGTTATAAAGGCAAATCTTGAAATGAAGTAAGTAGTAAGAAAATATTTCAACTACGTATGTTAATTTTTCGAGCTATATAAGTTTTTTTTTTTTAATTCTGGAGTAGAACGCTTTTACAAATTTAAACTTTTCTGTTTATCATTATAGATTTAATTTCAATGTTGTTACATTAAAAAGAATGTGCTCTGATAAAGATAAATTATTTGTTCATTATATGACTTTGCATTTTGTACATGAAATATTGTAAGAACACGGTGCATAAAATAAGTAGCTTACTAAATCAGAAGTATATTAATATTTTGCTAACTGATCATTTTTATTTGCAAAAATTTGTAGGTGATATTAGCTGAATTCAAATTTAATTTTCTTCTAGTCGCACTATTTATTAAACCCTAATACAAATCTATAGATAAAATATGAAACAGAATTAAAAAAAGTTACATTAATGTACGTAGTAATAAATTAACATTAATATATGCATAATAATTTTTCTATAGATCATTCTTGTATGTAAAATAAGTCATTAACAATAGTATTGAATGAAGTTCTGGTAATATACCCTTAAACAATATACACCTACACCTTTGTTGAAATTTTTACTCATTATCTATGCGTTTTTTAACCATATTTTAAACAATGTAATTACTTCTAATTTCATAAGAATACATGGCCATTTTAAACCTTCCAGGGGCCCTGTGATAATGCAAAGCTCGAAACAACCTATTCTATAACCTCCAAATTTTTTACTGATTTTAATTTAATTTTTATTCAGCAATTTTAAGTTGTAAATTTTAGAAAAGGAGATCTCAAGTCCCTTTTTAAAAGGTAAATATAAAATTTCGTGAGCAAATGAATTTAGAGCATTAATTTCTTTACTAAAAGAAATAAAGTCAGATATCTGTTATTACATTGCATGAGAAACTCTTGCTGTAACATTAAAGAAATTTTTAAAGTGATGTTTAATTTCTTCATAATTATATAACATTCACTTCTGTTTCTCTAATATTTCAAAACTAAACTGCTTTAAAATGAATTATCGTTACATTGATATACAAGTTCCTTATCTAAGCAGTTCTAGGAATGAAATATGCGATAAATTGAGGTTTTAGATTGAATTTTAATTATCTCTTTGACAAATAAAAATTTATGGAAAAAACCACAATTCAACAAAATAAATTTTAAGTTTTTAATTTACACTGCAGAATAAGGATTTTTCTCCAGTATTCCCCAATTTTGTAGACTATTTCATTTCCCTTAAATTAATTCAATTTCTTATTTAATTTTTAGTTTGAGAAGAATTTTTTTTGGTTACTTTTTAGACTAATCACTTTTTGTTAAGGTTTGTCATTTACTGATACTCGTCATATTTAAATTTCTTCATTCAGCTAGAATATTATGTAAACTTACCTGCATACGCATTTTGCCATTAATATTTATCATAAGTATTCTTTATAAGCTTCTTAGGCATTCTACTTTGAAAATTTATAGCTTCAATGGAAAAAAAGAGAATACAGCGTTTCAAAATTACCTCAATTTGTAACAATGTCAAAAAAGACAAAACAAATCACACTGAGAATGTTTAAAAATGATATTTAATATATTGCACCAGTATAAAAATCAAATAGACAGTAAATGCTGGATAAGTTTAAAAAATAGTAAAAAAAAAAAAAAAACTTTCTTACATATTATTATCCCATTTTCAGTTGTAAGGATCTACTAAAATATCCTGACTTTTTATTCTAATTCATAAAATAAAATAAAGACTGTTTTAGGAACAAATAATGATCTACCAGAAAACATACGCGAAGATATACAAAGGGGGTGATGGAAAAAATGGATTTTTAATACGGAAACATATGCTTTAAATTTAACAGATATCTCTGAATTTTTCATTTAAAATTATTCAAAAATTAAAGTGAAGAATATTCAGACTTTCATCTAAAAATTTAATTCATAAAATAAGATTTTCTTCCAAGAATAAAAGTGAATGTATATAATGCGTCTATCAGTCTAAAACAGACCATTGTGCGTAGAGATACTAAATTTAACACAAGTATATATGGGAGAGAAAAGCATGCAATTCAGTGTGTTTAAAAATATTAACACAAAAAATATATCTCTAATGTAAATTATCTTAAAATTTAAAAAATCATAAATTTTATTGATTTATCAGTTTTTAGGTTGCGTATTTTTACTCTGCAAAAAAAAAAATACAGATTTTGGATAAGCATGTATATTTTATAGTCAAGATCTTCCCTTTATATTTTCATATGTAAAGATAAAGTTTTCATATAAAGGAGAATATTATATTTTTAAATATAAGATGTATTTTTATAGCTGTATCGGGTTTATTAAGTTATTTATTTCATTTGTATATGAATTATGTATTTGATTCCCAGAAGTTCAAAAGCTTTGAACAGATTTAATTTCAAATTGTAGGAAATTTATCAATTGTTAAATTCTCTTATAGACTCATTTGCTATCAATCATTTGAAATGTACATTTAAATGATCAACTTCTCTTAAAACAATTAGAATCGTTTGTGATGGTAATAATTAAGTTTAGGTGTAATTTTTTAGAATGGAATCTCTATTTTACATTTTTTTTTAAAATTATTGATTTTTATTTGAGAACTATAGTTAGCATATTTAGACTGTGAATGAATAATTCAGAGAATTCAAGTGTAATAATGCAAGCGTTCTTGATGTATTTAGTCGTATACTTTAAATTTACCTCCTTTGTCGTCCAGTTAGTATTCAACACTCTAACGCTGTTTTTTTACCTTCAGTGTGCTCTGCACTTGCCCCATTTTCTGTTTATTTTTTTATGCACAAAATATTTTTTCAGTTATTTTTTGAATTTTAAAATGCAGTAAAAACTGTTTTTTTACTGTAAATTTTTAGAAAGTTATAATGAAAATAAAATCAATATTTCTTTTATTTTTTGATGAATTAGATTTTTAAAAAATCCCTTTTCTACCCTCCAAAGTAAATATTTGCCAAATTTCATTAATAAACGGTATGGTGTGTACAGAGTCAGCATATCTCGTACACATAGAGGCAAAAGTTTTTTCTTATTTTTACGCATCCAAACTTAGTTAATACGCCAATACCCTTTCCCGCCAAATACTCTTGCCAACAGATAACATGTTTTTAGCAAACCTAGATTAATTACTCCCTACCCCTTTTTTTCAATGGGCTTAGAGTGATTTATTGGCCTTTTATGATCTGTACGAAAGTGGTAGTACGCATTTGTCCAACTCCCTATAGTGGCAGTTACAATGTGTTCATCCCAGCCAAAGCTTTGAATTTTTTTGCGATTCGGTTATTTAGATTATCCCAAATGCTAGGAAAGGGTAACAGTAGCTTATTGTTACATTCTCCATACTGTCGAAGTCATACCTAAAAAAATTCACTATTTTTTTTTTCTAGAAATAAAAATCATCTCTTCAAAAGTAAGTCGATATGACAATATTGTTCAATAACATACAATAGTATACGAGTGTATAATATGTTACGATATTACACAATATCCGACAGTATATGCATTCTTCTAGAGTTAGGAAACAAATTCATTAAGTCAGTAAAAAAAAACTTGAGCAATAGAATATAAGCAATTTATGCTTAAACCATCTTCAAAAGTGGAGACAGAAAGTAACTAGACTTAAGCATTAAAAAAAATCCGTTTAATGTATTTACACCAGCCACGATTTTTAAACTTTTGGCGATGCAGTCATTTAGATCATCCCAAACACTAAGAACAGGGCAGGAGCAGCTTATTGTTACATTCTCCATGCCTAAAAAAATCATCAGCTTTTTTCCAGAAATAAAAACAATATTTTCTTCAAAGGCAACATATGACAATATTGGTCGATAATATACAATATTATGTGATAATGCATAATATGTTACGATTTTACACAATATTTTATGGGTGCTCTATTGGAGTTAGGAAAAAATTAATTTAGCCAATATAAAGAACTTGAGCAATAGAATATAAGCAACTGATGCTAAACCCTCTCTAAAAAGAACGCAGAAAATAAATGGGTGATAAATAATTAAAGAAATTAATTTATCTTTGAACAGTTAATTCTTTTGCATTTAAATAAGTCAATTTTTTATTTGTTATTCATTATTCTTAACTTTAAATCTCTGACACGTTTTGCAATGAATTTCAATATATTTTTTCAAGCGAGAACAAAATAAAAATAAAAACAATTTGATCAAATATTTAATCGAAAAATATTAAAATCCCTTTAATTCCATGTGTAATGGCATCAAGTTTATTATTATATTTTTTTTTTTCAAAAGTTAAGACAATCACGAATAGTTTTGCCAGACATTCTAATGGGAAGTTACGACATCATTAAATACGTAAATCTGAATCTTTTCGTCCCTGAAAGGTAAAAAACAGACAGAAACACTGAATAAAGAAATGCCGAAACGCAACATTTAATTAATTAATCGATGGAAAAATTTTCCGGAAATCAGTAAAATATACGAGAAAAAAGTGTCTTCAATTCGGAAAATCGTTTTTTAAAATGATAATTAAAGTCTTAAAAGTAAAAAAAGTCTTAAAATATTGTTTAAATTAACCATGGTTTTAAAGTGTACGGAATAGTTAATTTTTTTTGCCATCTCTTGCAGTTAAATGAAAGCGTTTAATTTAATAAAGCCAGTGAAATTATAGAATTAATGAAGCTTGATTTTGAAGTTCTTATTCTGAAAGAATGTGCATTGCAACAGAGAGCTTAAAGATATTAAATTATAAATAAAAATAAACGTAATAGAATATTTCTTGAAATATGTCTTAACGGCTCAAGGAATGGAATATGATGATAAACTGAAAGATAGAAAGCAATACAAAAACTATTAAAATATTGTTTGTTTAATGTTTTCTAAAACTGCGCTTATTGTTTTCTAAGAAAACAAGTTCATAGTTGAAAAATGAAATTGAAGTCTTTTTTGAAACCTCATTTTTGTAAATAAATTGAATAAAATAATTGAATAATAAATCGGAGAAATTCTAGAAATTTTAAAATATGAAATCTGCTGTCACTTCTATATATATATTAGAAATACGCATCCGTTATTACAGCCGAGCATTCTAATTTATGTATTCCATGCATGCGCTGGAAATGTTACAAATAGACTCCTTCCGAATAAATTGAGATATATTTTTTTAAAAAGTATCTAAGATTCTTCTTAATGACCATCTATTTTTACGAATTAAGATGAAATAAGGAATCAAATTTTTTCCAGAAAAGAACTATTAAAATTAAAATATTGCTCCTTTTAGTTCCTTAACCACTTAATTGGCATGTTCATTTGCTATCTGGACATCAAATTGTCTCTTATCAAACTTATGAGCTGAAATTAGGTCTTTAAAAGACGCTATAATTCGACACAAAAAAGCATATATTACACAAACACCTCAAGTTTTCTGTGGATTTTTATTTTAATCATTGACACAACAGATTTGAAAAAAGAAGCTATATGATAAAATAAAAGAATGCTTAATTAGCAAATGTTTATTTTATATGATGTGTCCAATTTAAAAATGCACTGAAGTTTAACTTTCCATTGGTCAATTCTCCTTTTATAGTACAGAGTGACAAATGTACTTGTACTTTGTGTTACATGATAACTCCAGCCATATTTTAAGGCATCTTTAAAATTATGTTGAGAATATATAAATGTAAATAACCCCTATTAATTAAATACTAATAAAATCTTTCAAGATTTGTTTTTTGAAAACTCATTATAATTATCTTCGAAAATGGTACAGTTCGCTAAAACAGAAACTTCATTTTTTATTTTTGAAAATTCAAAATGTGTGTGTAAAATAAAAATTTCAAGCTTTGCAGATTCTAATGAGCCTTATTTAAATATCAACTAAAATATAAAGCTTAAAAAACTCATTTCCAAATATTTTATTCATTGACATAATATTTCTACTTTTTAAATGTTTTTTATATCATTCAATGTGGATGAAAAGGCAATTCTTTTGTACCTGAATTTTTAAAAAAGATACTAACGAAAGAATGTTAATATAAAAAAAAAATTCTTCTACAGTAAATGAATAAAATTTCCTTAAGAAATGTAAGCTTTCAAAACATGCATTTCCATTTTAATATGTACTTAAAAATTTCAGAAGCTTGAAAATAAATACATGGATTATATTTTCCTTACTATCTAAAATGATTACACAACTTAAAAATATGTTCTTAATTTTTTTAAATCACACTAAAATTTTTTTGCTACCTTCCCGTTTATAATTTATATCTTAAAACAGCGATTTCCTAGCCAAATAATCCTAAATGGATGATCTTAAAAATTATTGACACTTCACACTCTCTATTTGATAATATTAAAAAAAAATGTCTTCTATATTTGAATATCAAATCTTAAGTTTTTCAGTTTCATATATAAAAGTTATATGGCGGGGATGAAAAAATATATAAATATATATATATTTTTATCAGTTACACCTATTTAATTGCTATTTCAAACAAATTTATAAGTGCAATTTCATAGAACATACCAAATCCCTAAGTTTTTTTTAATGTTTATAATTATATGAATATCACTTCTAAATTGGATATATAAATATCATATCATATATCCATGAATGACATTTTCCGCCTTAATTTTACAATACAATGAATTAGAATTAATATACGGTTTTAATATTATTCATATTAACTTTTTTTTTCTATAGTGTACATATTACTACTTAATCACTTGAAGCCAATTACTGCTTTATGATTAATTTTAAAGAGAAATAAGTTCATTAAAAGTATAAAAATAATTTAAAATTCAAAATGATTGTTATTATTTCAATTTATTTTAAAGTATTTCCACTGCCCCATGCACATGATAATTAATATTTTAAGGCATTAATTCAGTTTAGAAATTTATAAAAGTGAAAATCCACTTTTATCTATTTAAATGCTTCAACTATACGATATATTCCAATGTGCGAATATGACGATCTTTATACTTTTTTTTCTTAAATAAGCGTCAAGAATGTGTAGTATGTCAGACTTATTCGAAAGTCATAATCATACGATAATAACTTTCTGTAATATTTTCCCATTTCCTATCGACCTAGGAAAATTGCCTCTAAAAATGTATGCAAACTTTTTCAAGTATAGGGGTTGTCAGTATATTAAAATTAATACAAACTCGATTTTTTCAAATACAAATTTCTATTCTGAAATGGAAATTCATATTCTGTAGAAAATGTTCACTGGAATATATTTAGGAATTTTCCATTTTAAATAATCAAATGTTGAATTAAGAGTAGTTTACATTCAGCTTCTTATATTAAAAGATGATAGCCAAGTTTTATTCCTCTTTTACAGACCTCTCAATTTAATTGATGAATGATGAATTGGAATGATTGCAATAATTCTTCCACTCCATTAAATTGGTACTTAACACAAATGAAAACTGAGTTTAAAAAAATAATGTAATATTTATAATTCTAATTAATTATTAATCTTAGATTGATATTTCAAAGTTCATGAACAGAAACGCATAAATTTTTGATACAAATCGTCAAAGCAACAGAATAAACACCTTGTGCTAAAGTATAATCATTTCCACCCTGTATTTCTTAAGATATACAGCGAAATGCTAAACGGTGTAGAAAACATCCACTTAATTGTTTTCGGAGTGTTATCTCCTCCCAACATGCGTATTAACTCGTGCTGAACGATCGCCATAATGGTACAGAAAATAAAGCACTAGATTAGTACTATTTTAGACTAATAACAGATATTTGAACATTTTTTTTTTATCGAAATAATCCTAATACAAAAGACAAACTCAAAATGTCGATTCTATATATATAATTTGCTAGCATTTGAACTAGCAATAATTTTTATTATATCAAAAAGATTGGGAACTATTGGTGTCTACAGAAGGTTGTTGGAAATACTCAAGTTAACAAAGAAGTATAAATAAAGATAAATTATAAAATATTGAATGAATATAAATACCCAATTATAAGTTTGATTAAGCGAAAATAGAAATTGGATAATAATTCTATGAAGGGATAAAATATTATTTCTAGATTTTAATTCATGACCAATAACTTATAATGAGCTACATAATGAAAAAGTAAAATTTTGCTATCTTAAATGGCTTTAAGTTTCTTATCAAAACGCTTTGATCGAGCAGATTTTTCAGAAATTCTTTGTTACTCTTAAATTGGAAAACAGGGTTTTAGGTTGAAATCTCACCTGAATACATATTTTCAGAATTTTATTCTTAATTTATCATCAAAACTTTTCAGAAATTGTTTTCTTAAAGAAAAAATATCACTTCCAATCTCTATTTTATATCAGTTTAATTCCTCAAAATTTTTTTATCTTGATAGAATTTTAATATTAAACAAGGCTTATCTAGTTTTGTAAACATCGGGATAAGCGAAAGGATTTGTTAGATGAATTAAAAGATTAAACACTTTCACTTATAGATATCTACTTTTGTTTACTTATAAAGCCGTTTTAAACCATAGTGTAGATATAAAGGAATTTAGAAAAATATTTTCGAAATTTATATTTGTTGAGAGAACTATTCTTATAGTTTTAAATGCTTATATATTTTTTGATTCTTTTGTTCTCTTATTTTAAGTAATTAAACGTAGGTGTAATTTCTGAGTATTATTGACTTTAGTAATCCTCCGTAGGATGAAAACAATAAGGTGTAAAACGAAATAATTTCTTTTATTGGAAAATATTATTTCTACTCTAGGCCCTATGTGTTCAAAAAGTAAATTCTTAAAAAACATCTTAGCAGAATTTTATGAAAATAATAAATGTTGTTACATAAACTTTTCCAACTTTTATTTCAAACATACGCCAGAAAAATGTTGTATACACTTCAGAAAATTAACTTTTCATTTATTAATTTAAAAAACTAATTGTGCAGTAAAATGTCTCGGATATATATATATAATATGAATTATTTGGTAATCGTTTATTTGGTAATATTTTAATGCACTATCAAATGCATACAGAAAAAAAAGAAGAGTTCTTTCAAAATTGAAAAAAAATACTACTCTTTCAAACTTTTTAAATTTTTTTTGACAAAAATTAGACTTATTATTTTGAATTATAAAAAAAAATTTAACTGATATTCTGCCTAATAACTGCCGCAAAAGATGTATTTCAGTTTTAAGCCAATATTATTTAATCTGCACTCTTAGCTCAGCAAATTTAAAATTTATTTTAAAAGGCATATGCATTATTGAAAATATTTCCCATAAGTTTTTTGAGGGTTAATATTAAGTTATGCGGACCGGACTTCCTTATATTTACATTATCGCCATTAAAGCACACCATGATAGTTATGGATCTCTGCGCTGTCCACTTGAAGAAACATAATCAGATCTATGATTGTTATTGCGAATATCCTGTATATAGCACTGATTGGTGTATATCCTTTAGAAAGTAATCCCTTCTTCTATCTTTCAGAAAAGAGAATATATGCATTTCTTTTAAAAAGTAAAAGATTGGCCAAATTATTACATCGCACAATTTTTCATGTATCTGCTTACTAATGAATGAACTGGGCTCAAATCTCAATCATATCAGGAACTAGCATAGTAATTGGGACAGGAGAAATTATTTTTTTTTTATTTTAGAATATAGCTTGCAAGAATTCAGCCTTCCATATCATACATTTTTTTTTTGACTCATAACAACTTGCTGACCTGCGCTTCATAGTAAGTTATGGTAAAAGGCGTTTTTCATTTCTATGATGCACTGAGTTCTTTGAGTCTGAACAAAACTGAAAGAAATAAAAAAAATTCGTTTGATGGATACTTTTTATAATGAAAACTGTCGCATTATGAATCAGTCATCTTTTTTCTTAGCCCCTTGGGTATTTTTTGCCTAGAGTAATCACTATGTTTCGTTAAAACTTTGCAAGAAGTAATTGGAATATTTCCATATTCCCAGCAGTTCTCAGAAAGAGGTACGCGAATTGTTTAACCCTAATAATTTCGCGTATATTATTATTGGAATCTTCAGCTATACTACTATAGGTGAAAAAAATCATGCATTGTATTTTCCAGATTTTAGTCTATAACTGTGCAAATGATGGTTGTAATATAAAAATTTTTGAAAAATGTTTGCACATATTTTTATTTTTGTCAATCATTTCATATCTTTATGACTTCAACAATCAACAATCTGAATTTTTTCGTTTTTAATTATGGATATATTTAAATAAATCATTTAAGCATCATTAAAATTTTAGCAGAGTAATTTTCAATCTCTTCGTGCAGGTGATAATATCAATAACTTTTCAGTACTTGCATTTACTAAAATTTCATATGAAAAATTGGACTGTCTAGACTTTTCAGACGTGCCTAATTATATATGTACATTCACGTTTCGTCAATTAAATTTTCCCCATAAGATTTCGATTATCATTTGATATTAAGAGCTCCTATTTTCTAGAACCAGATGTACCAATTTTTATGCATATTTCTATTGTTCTATTTATTCAAGGGGCATGAAACTATATAAAAAATATGGAATTTGTTAAATCAGTATTTTGTAAATGAAATATGTCAGAAAGGATTTTATCACCAGATTCTATTTTTCTCAATTTTCTTTAAATATGAGGAATAATTGTATGGTAATTTTCTTCTCATTCATATTTATTAGCTAGATAGAATAAATTGTAGCCATGCTCTTTTATCGATAATTGACCAAAATTGAATAATTTTACGCATAACTAACTTAATACATGTTCAAAAACTACTTTAAAATTAGATGAATGCTTCCTATTATAAAAATAAATTTAAATTTACCTGTACTATAAAATATAACTATATTATAAAATTTCGTTATATTTAACTATATGTATAAAATTTAACTTAATATATAATGTAACTATGATACAGGATGATGATTCAGTTAGCTAAGAAAATACTCAATGCATGTCATAATTTTTAATTTACTAAAGTATGGTAGTCTTGTCATGAAAAAAGTACTGCATTTATCGAAACTTGGATTCTTAGCGACTGCATAGCGATTAGTTTAGAATAGTGCGTTTATAATAATAACATATAAAAAGTACAATTTCAAATTTTCTTTAATTAATAAATGTCCTCTTTTGATAACTCGTCATCTGACCGTGGTTCAAAATTACGAGGTCCGACCCAAAATAGCCCTCGTGTTGCTTTAAACGGAACGTTAATTTAAACTAAACTAAACTAAACTAAACTTTTGATAGCTAGCTTTTTATCTTCAAATACTGGTTATATTTAATTTCAATTAAGCATCCAGTGTATAATTTGATGCTGAAAATTAATTCAACAAAACATTTTTTATCATCAGTATTTGATAGATATTACAAATATATTATTTTAATAGCTTTATACCTATTCTAATAATTGAAAATGAACTTTTATAAGATAATGGAGATCCATAACATCAGAATAACAGTAAAAACTTAAGTTTATAACCGTCAGTAGTTTTATTCGTAAATTTAATCTCTTTTTATGATTCCTCAATCAAAACTGCACCGATAATAATTGAAATATTCTTTCCTTAACTTTAAACTTTGGAAAAAAATCCAGCAACAATATATTGGATGGAGAAATGAAAATAATCGGAATTTCTTTGCAACAAAGAAATATATTGTAATAAAATTGCCAAAATTTAGGAAAACTATGTATTACCAATAAGTGTTTATTATTAAAAACAATTTTTTCTCAAATATTAAAGTAGATTAAAGATTTTCTTTTTCAGTAATATTTTTGAGAGTTGGCATGGATGAATGCCAAATTTTATCTTAATTTTAATTAATGAAAATTCATGATTCACTTAGAAGCCCTCTCCCAAAACATTGTTTAGCTAAAAGTATGGTTCATTTATCATGAGATGCATCCCAAAGATTATCTGTGCCAAAATTGGTACTTTTAATTTTATTAGGTTTAATTTAGTTTAATTAGATCTATTCTATTGATAACTCATATAGACACGCATATTTATGTATTATTAGTAGATAATAAATACCTTATCAATCTGCATTTTACATAATTTTTTCTTTGAAATTGTTCAAGATATTCAGATAGTATGAGCGAAAAAGAATATAGTAAAAATAACTGTAGATAATTATCTGCATCTGAAGGTTGCTATGTCCAATGATCTGATAATATTTAAGGAAGTCATCTGTAAAGTTTCATGATAAAAGCAAAACAAACACTCTAAATATCCATCAGAACTTTTACCAAGAGGTAAAATCGAAATTATCGAAGAACAATTCATTGTTTACTATCTGCTAATGTGATACTCACAGTTACAATTATCATAGAAGCCGTCAGAAGTGTTCTAAAATACATTCACAAATTTATTCCTGTACATTCAAAGAAAGTGTTTTAATTACAAAGTATTCACGAAATTAAACCGCTAGAGCTTGCTGGAGAAAATCCATACATTGAAGCAACGGAAGAGATTTTCCTCCATGTTTCCACCAAAACATGTCTCGTTGCTTGAAATTTTCTCATTTACTTAATGATTGTTCATATTTAGGAGCAATTTTAGAGGCGTTAAAATTTAAGTCACCTGAAAGCTTCGAAGTAATTTAGATCCAATTTTAGATATGTTGAGAAGTATTTTTCCCTAATTAGCCATTTCACTTGGAGATCTTTAGAAACTTTAGTTTAAGTAGTTTAGTTTTAGCTTTAGCAGTTGTAAGCAGTTGGTATTGGCATAAATTGCTTCCTTATTGTTGACTGGATAATACCGACTTTATTCGAGTACATTTCTGTAAATTTTATCATTTGTGCACATATGCTGTCCCTTCAGAAAAAAAAATCTAAAAATTTCTATTGCAGAAGAGATTCAATTTTCTTTAAAGAAAAATCCAAAATTGCTTCGAGATAAATAATAAAATCTCTAAACTGAAAAGGTTAAATATTCAAAAACTTATTCTTGATATCAAATTCAAAGGGATAAATATATATTTTCTAATCTGAAACATGACTTAGGAATATTCAAACGAATTTCGATTTGTAAAAGGAATTTTAAAATGCCAAAAAGATTACAAAAGATATAATAAAGTATTTTAATATCATATTCTAATTTTTTTAACATTTGAATATCATATTATAGTACTTTATTATATCTTTTGTAACATGTTTGGTATTTTATAATTCATTTTAAAATACCAAATTTTTTCGACGCTTTTCAAAATTCTAAATAATTAATTGTTTGAATTTAAAATCCGAATTCTATTTTATTTGATTATTGCGTATTCTGTCTGGGAAATAAATAAAAACTTAAGCGAAACTTAATAAATTCATATGAATTTATCAAACTCGTTTTTAGTACTAGAGTGGGATATATTTTTATCCGCCTTTTTTTTCCTGAAATATAATGTCATAGGATTATGACATTCATCAGATAAAATCATGCAAAAATTTACAAAAAAAAAAAAAATATGGGTATTGATAACATTTAAAGATGGCAAAAAATCCACCTTTTTTGGAGAATAATAAATGTCTTGAAATATGTTTTATTGTTTTCGATGCATAGTGAAATGTAGTTTGAAAAATATTTTTATTTCAACATTTATTCCCTACTTCTTTACAAATTCTATTTCGTTCGATTATTTTCTGATAAATAGTTCGTTTGTCATCATTTTCTATAAGCCTTGCAACAATATAGGGAAATACTAGCAAAGACATTGGAGTAAAATTCAAAAGAAAGTTCCTTTTCCATAACTTAATATTTAAAAGCAACGGATACCGAAAATAAAAAGATCGTTCCTTATCTTTTAAGATTTTTTCAACCTCTCCTTTGCTAGTGGTCTGGTAAACATTTTTAAGCTGCTCTTCTGTTCACCATATTGTTTTTTTTTTAAATCTTTGATCTGAAGACATCCTTTCAGAGCTGCTTTTAGTATAGAAGAATGAGAGAAACAAAAGTACTATTTGAAGATCCATGTCGAATGCTTCTAAGAAATGTAAAACTTCCACATGGAATTTTTATTCTTTCCGAACGAAAAATATAAAACCTTTGGAATCTGCCATTTTAAGTAAACATCTCTTAACAAATTCCCTATAAAAATATTTATTTAATTTTTTTTCATTATTTTGAATTTTTGAATTTTAAAAATTCTTTTCATGCTCTTCCATCAACATGTGATTACCATCTTAATTCCTTCTTACTCGTGAAATACAATTTCCATCATGCGAATTCCTCTTTATAAAGTTTGTACTTTTTCAGAATATATATAAAAAAATCTAATTTAATAATATGCAGCTGGTTAATATATGAAAAAATATTGTATTGAACAATTTTATTTTACAATTTAGTTTGATTCAACATTCATTTCAAAACTGAATGTTATTTAATCGTATATATGCTTTCGTTAGAGAATTTTAATTATCATTTAAACGTTCAAAACTCTTTGCATTATATACTTATGGTATTTAAAAAAAATTATTATTCGCCAAAAACCAATGAAATGTGATAATAGTAACTTTTTATTTTTAAATGACATTTTTGCTACCTTTTGGGAGAGAGTGTAAGTATTTTTGTATTTCACACAGATTTGAAACTGTAAGAAATTTCTTAAAAGATCTCGTTATTTTTATATTGTTTGGATTCTAATTATAGAAGAAATTTCTTTCTATAAAGACTTCATCCGATATTTCTTAAAGACTATAAGGATTTTGAATAGTTTCATAAATTCATTTAACATTCAAACCTTGACAAGGTTAGGGTATAAATGTAAAGCGTATTATTATAAACAAGTGAAAGGAAAAAAAAGCAATTTGATGGAAATAATATCCTTCAAAATATAAAATAGTTTCGCTGAATCGATTTCACATAGTAAAAAACACTTTACATTGTAACAGAATAAATTATATGTTTCAAATCAGTGTCTAAGTAATAAAAAATAATTATTAAACATGAAAAACTCAGAAATAGTTTTCTTATAAATCTCTAACCTTAATATGTATAAGTTATATTTAATTATAAAACATGACATCATATACCGTAAGAACGAAATACAGTTAACGTTATTCATTTCTGTCTCCCGTTTAAACATATTTGTAAATATCCAAACCCCTTAATTATTTCATTCAAAATATATATTTTGAAGTAAATTTGTTCAGTTATTCATTTATTCAGTAAATTTGAGTTATTCATGAAAGTTCAACCAGGCTAAATGGCAAAATTATTGAAATCTATTATTTCTAAAATTATAAGGAAAAGGGCTAGGAAAGGGAGGTAGCCTAACTTATACTATTTATAACAATTCCAATATCCTTCCCTAAAACATATATTGGTGTTACTGAAAATTTCATGCTGATAAATGTTTATACTACTTTAAAGGTAATGCTTCTGTTTAAATTTTAATTTAATATAATTTTAACCGATTGCTCAACTTATGGTAGAAGAAAAATGATTGCTTAGTAATTTGGAATTTTGAATACTGTACAAGATTTTGAATCTTTATTTTTTGTAAAAAAAAAAGCATGAGAAATGATTTAAAAATAGATTTCTAGAATACTTTCTGAAATATTATAATGTATTTCAAGAATTTCTAAACCATCAACAGCATACACAGACATATGATTGTTTCTCTTCGCACATTAAAAGTTGCATCAAAGTATTATAAAAATAACTTGAATTAAAACTTTTGATTCATTCGAGTTTTAAATCTTGATATTTCCTGATCATTTGATCGAATTTTGCGCCTCACTTGCAAAGAAAACTTTTTTGAAGAAATTTTTTTAAATGAAAACTCTAAACGCTTTCATTATATTTATGATGGTATGAATCTACTCAATTATTTATTAATATTCAAATATTAGATTCGGAAGCTCTCGAACACATTTGCGTGGAACAGATTATTTGAACCTGTCGAAAGTTTAGTTGCAACTTCTTCCTTTTATTAATGAAGCCTCTTGTGAAACCTATGATGATATATTACTTTTCTAATGACTTTATGATGCCGTCAAATAAAGTTTCGTACTTTACCTTGTCAGAAATGACAAAAATTGTCATCTTCTCTATAAATCTATCGCATTTTCAAATCACTTTAAGCGATACTAAGATTTGATAAGAATATTATTAAGATGGGATAAGATTTCTCAGTGGTTTTCTTTTTTAACATCTCAATTTTAAGTTTGTGTAATTGCTAAAATGATGCAAACTTATATACTTTTTGCATATAAGAGATTGAAATATACTTTTTGCATAAAAGAGATTGAAATATACTTTTTACATAAAACAGATTGGAAAAATTGCGATGAAAAGACATGTAACACATAAAGGTTAAAAGAGTTTTGAAAATCGGTGAATATTTTTCTTTATTTCGCTAAGAAAAAATAAGAATCAAAAATTTTAGCTTAGAAGTTCATCGAATGATTCTTTTAAAATCTTCCAAACATAAATCAAGGTATATATTACCTTATTCCTTAGTTAAGAAATAAGCTGCATTTCTAATTGTGAAATACTGAATATAAATGAACAGGAAAATATTAATAACAGTAAATTGATTAAATCAACAATAAAATATTTTTAAATAAGCACATTGCTTATTCTGCAGCTTAGGAACTTCAAAACGTAATGAAAAATCATAATAGAAAAAATGAGCGAAAAGAAAATCCTTAGATTTTAAATTTTGACATTCCTCGTAAGAATGTTTTATAAAATGTAGAATTTGAGAAAATTATATTTTAAGATATAAAACAGTATTAAGATATGAATTATAAAGTTATAAAAATCAATGCAATATCGCTAAGAATAGTTTTAGAAAAAAACTCAAACAGTTTTGTTGAGGAAGCTGTTCAGAAATTAAACATTTCGAATAAAAATATATATATTTGCCAGAAATTAATTTTTCATTGTAATTTTTTACCATAAAGGAATGTATCGTATCACGGAATAATATTGTAAACAATTATTAACTATCATCTATGGTTTTCGAGAATACATTCATTCTAATCATGTAAGCTTATTTGTAAATCAGAATTGCATTTAGAAACCAAGCAATAGACTAATAATTATACATTTCATAGGTTTGATTCTTAATTAAATAGGGTAAACACGACATATGGGTTGAAGATTTATTCTGCATATTTACACGGTAGTGAAATATTTAAACCAAATAATATTAGGTGCGTAGCTTGAAGTTCCATTAACACAACTTTAGCGATAGAGCGATTCATTTCGTGAACTTATGATCAAAGAGTTTCTGTCGTGCCAGATCCAATTAAATCACCGATATTTATCTAACTCCATTGAAATTATTAGTTCGTCGATAGGAATTACTGAGACTTACATTTATTAAAATTATCGAAACGCGTATGTAACAAGTTGTATTAAGTAACAGCTTCTGACGCTTTTACTTTTCCGTGTAAGAAATACGTAAAGAGAAAATAATATGATCGTCAAAAAATTTGACTTCTAGATTTTGATGATTCTGCGCGTTTCGGATTTCCTTCAGAAAAATGTATTATTAGAATTTTGCCTATCTATTTATCTGTGAAAATAATTCAAAATGCTCTTTAGGTAGACAGAAGAAAATTGGTGTATGTTCCTTGCGTTATAATGTACATTTCTATCAAATTTGGATCGGATTATTTCAAAGAATTTTTTATGTATGTTTCAATGCTAGGGAACAGTATAATTACGAAACATAAGATGCTGGAGGAATAATATTTGGCTCACAGTTATACCGTCTGAAATGTTGATTCGAAATGAGTTTTGAACGAAAATAATCTGTGGGACAACGCTTCTTTCCGTCTGTGCATTCGTACTCATATAAATGATATACCTCAAAAACACAACAATTTATATAATAGAAATTTGAGGTATGATATTGTGCCTAAGATTATAGCTCCATGTTAAATATTGATTTTATTCTATGAACAAAAATTATTCTCGATTATCTTAACTATACAAAGAAGAACAAAAATCTCATGTGAGGGTATCTGAAAATAAAAATTTAAGCTTAATTTACATTCATAACTTTGCCTATGGTCAACGTTTTTATGAGAAGGAAGGAGAATAAGATGATTATGAGAGAGTATATAAAAAATTTCAGGACACAGACACGTTTAATAGATGATTACCAAAAATTTTGCAACTTTTTTTCCTATTTTACATTTATAGTTGAAAAAGCAAATAGTATAATTTTAAAAAAACATTTCAGATATGCTTTATACAGTGTGCCCTAAAACTTCATTAATGATGAATATATGAATTGAAATAAATTAATTAAAAGAAAAATATATGGTATATAAATTATTTTATACAAAATGGTATTTGTATATGGTATATAAATGATTATATATAAAAACAGTTTCATTAAAAATAAATTTGCCATATCACAATAAACTAGTAGCATAGATAATAATATTAAAATATTTACACATGGTGATAGATTTAATAATATCAAATAAGAAACAGTATCAATAGCAAACTTATTAGATGTTCAAAGGATATACTTTCAGAAATGATACACGATTCGAATGTTTTGATTCATGTAACTACGTTTTATACTTTTAAAACAATTATAATTTATTAAGTATACGCTATACATTTTATCAGCTGTACTCTTTTATTCAATTAATAAAAAAACTGCCCCTAAAGCATTCGGGCTTTAATTTTTCGATTGCATATTCTATTACTTAAATGTTTTTTATTTCATTTTTGATCTACCCTTAAAATTTTATATAGGATTTTCCAAGAAACAATGAATAATTGTTGCAATGCCCTTTTTTTATTACAAAGTTTGGTAAAAAACTAGCTGAATTTCGTACTTTATATTCTGAATTTAAATGGAAGACTTTAACTTTTATTTATTATGAAGCATTCGTGGAAATGAATTCATCTTGCAGTAATTCGTTATAAATTCAAATAACAGTTTTCAGCGCTTCTCACTAAATAATAGTACAATTCTTCTCAAAATCATAAAATAACTTTGATAAATTTTTGGAATTTTATTATTTTCTAAGTTCAAAGAGGAACTTTCATTACAATTGTTCGGAAAGTTTTCTTTATCCTAAGAATGTTTTCAAAAAAAGTCTACTATTTAGGGATGGGTTTTTAAAAAACAACCAAAAATTTTTATTAGAAGTAGTTTTGAATATTTGTTCCCAAATTAATTGCTCATGAAAAACTTATCATATCTTTACAAATTCCCATGTTTTTAAAACTTGAGACAAAAAAATAATTTATTGGTAGTCTAAAGCAATTTAACACTCTTAAAAAAAATAGCAGCTTCACATAAAAAATTAACTTATTAATAATCTTTAATATTTTTAGATTTATCCCTTTTCAAACACACTTAATTTATATCCCTTTTCCCTGATATTTTTTAAAATTTGGTTTATAAATTTATTCCTATTTTAAGAACAAATTTATTTTCTAACCCGCTTTATTTAGTTTGATGAAATATTGTTCTTCTTTTTATGACAAGTAAAAAGTTATTTGCTTCAGTTTTCAAAATTTACAGATGTTGACAACATTTAATCGGGAATTTTTGTAGATAAAAGCATCTAACACTAATTGTTTATGTTTTGGATACATTTGTTTTCTGCTGGTTTTCTATTGTTTCTCTTAAAATGTTCTCGAGGAAAAGAAGCATAAATTATTTGCCATTAGATTTTGATGCAGCCAAATAACTACTGACGTATGCCATTTTAAATGAAGTAAGAAATCAACTTCCTAACATTTAAGGAATATAAAACGTTTTGTATTCTTCGAGAATATTTTACTTTGTTTTATATTACATTCTTAAATAGAAAAAAAATATAGTGAATACATTTTTTCTGCTTTATAGATTTTAAATTTCATTTTTTTCTCTGCATTTCCTGCTTTTTTAAGAAGATTTATCATTGTCTACACATTTTTATTTAACGTATTGTTTAAGATTAATCATTATCTATGCACCTTTATTTACTGATTCTTATGTGTAATGGCAGAATATTATAATTAATTTTTTCTTATGTGTTGAAGTCTTGAAATTTTGGAACCCTGTTTAATATTTCCAAACTTATTTATCAGTTATTCTATTAATTTACTTAAAATTTGTTTTCTCATAAGGATGCCATCTGTTTGAGAATTTAAGAAAAGAATTGGTTAGAAGATTCCTTAATATTTTTATTAATAAATTTAAACATTATACTGCAGAATATAATTAAAATAAGAAAAAAAACATACATATTGAGCCAATTAACGTGATTTTAGAAAATTATTTTATTTCATTTATTGTATACTTAAAAATATTTATTTTGGGTTATGTGGGAAAACATAATCTAAGAATGGATATATTTATGAAAATATTTCACTTTTTGTGAAAATTAGTTAGCTTTTATTTAACGTACTTTCGAACATCAGAGTTAAAAGTTTTCAAAAGTAAGGCTATTATTTCCTTTAGTATTCGCATTTCAATCTTTTTTAAGTGCATTGGATTTTAGGTTAAAAATTTCACATATTAATTAAATATTTTGAATAAATGTTACCGAAATAAAATTATGAATGCTCAAAATATGTGACGTATCAAAAAAATTCAAATGTCATCGAAACATTTGACAGAATAGTAACCAATAAAATTATGAATACTCAAAATATCAGACGTGTTGAAAATATATATCTAGATATATTGACATTATATAAGCAATGGAAGTTATTATTTAATATATATAATGTGTGTGTGTGTATGTAACCATCTTTTAAAAAACACAGTCCTACAATATATTCAGATAAGTGCGATTTTACTGAAAAAATATGCATTCAAATGCAAAATTTTGTGATAATATTATTAAAATTTAAACAATTTTTTAAATAAGAATTAATCGCATTTTTTTCTTCTTTTGATTAGTTTGGCAACCTTCATACCTGATAGAAAACCATGGTCCATTGCTTATCATAAATTTGCTATTAGAACAGGTAAGTCTCTTAATGATTTTATTTTTATCTAAGAAAATAAATAAATAACCATCCTTTACCATCAGCTTATTTCCTCAAGTTATTGGTCATTTAGTCTTTTAGCTTATTAAAATAGAATGTAATTTTTGAAATTCCATAAGCAAATTAATCGGAGTTCTTATCCAGCCGAGTATTTATCCTACGCACGAAAATCCTACTTCTAAGTCAATGCCCAAAACTGCAGCTTTTATTTTAATTTAATATTTAACAAAACGAATTTTTAGTGATATACCAAGCCCTCTTCTGAGACTCTCTAAATATATTTCGCTGCTTCATTAATTAAGTAATTGAAACTCTGAATTTTCTGCAACTGTAAAAATTTATTAAGCAGTAGGAAATGTCTGTTTGTTTGTTTTTATATGAGACTGTTGCCATGAGGAACTTTAAAATATTATTAATGCAACCGATTTATCTCCAGGATAACACCTTTATTAATAAATCCAAAGTTTAAAATTATTCTCATGCTGACTTTTGATATACACTGAAGAGACAAAAGTCATGGGATGACTGTTAATATCGTGTCGGTCCTCCTTTTGCCCGGCGAAGTGCAACAACTCGACTTGTCATGGAGTCCACAAGTCGTTGGAAGTCCTCTGCAGGAATATTGAGCCATGCTGTCTGTATAGACGTCCATAATTATGAAAGTGTGGATGATGCAGGAGTTTGGGCACGAACGGACCTTTCGATGATGTTCCATAAATGCTCGATGGGATTTATATCGGTCTATCTAGGAGGCCAGATCATGCGCTGGAATTGTCCGGAATGTTCTTCAAACCAATCGCGAACAGTTCTGGCCCGGTGACATGGCGCATTGTCATCCATAAAAATCCCATCGTTGTGTGAGTACGTGAAGTCCATGAATGGCTGAAAGTGATCTGCAAGCAGCTGAACATAACCATTTCCAGTCAATGATCGGTTCAGTTGCACCAGAGGACCGAGCCCATGCCATGCAAAAACAGCCCACACCATTATGCAGCCACCACCAGCTTGAGCAGTGCCTTGCTGACAGTTTGGGTCCATGGCTTCCTGGGGTCTGCGCCACATTCGAACTCTACCATCAGCTCGTAACAACTGAAATCGTGACTCATCTGACCACGCCACGGTTTTCCACTGGTCTAGGGACCAGTCGATATGCTCACGAGCCCAGGAGAGTCGCTGCAGGCGATGTCGTGCTGTTAGTAAAGGCACTCGAGTCGGTCTTCTGTTGTCGTAGCCGAAGGAAGACAAATTTCGCCGCACAGTCCTATCGGACACGTCCCTCGTACGTCCCACATTGATTCCTGCAGTTATTTGACGAAGTGTTGCGTGTCTATTCACATTGACCATTCTACACAGACGTCGGTGGTCTCGGTCGTTAAGTGCAGGTGGTCGTCCACTGCGCTGTCCATGAGGGGATGTGATGCCTGAAATTTCATACTCTCGGCACACTCTTGATACTGTGGATCTCGGAATGTTGAATTCACTAACGATATCCGCAATGGAATGACCCATGCGTCTAGCTCCAACTAACATTCCACGTTCAAAGTCTGTTAATTCCCGTCATGCCACCATAAATCACGAAAAACCTGTTCACATGAATAACTTGAGCACAAATGAAAGCTCTGGAAAACGAACTGCGCATTTATACTTTTTCGCTGCGATACTACTGCCATCTGTATATTTGCATATTGCTATCCCATGACTTTTGTCACTTCAGTGTATATAAGAATTTCAAAATCTCATGATAGAATACTTTGCAAATAACAGCATTTTATTTTTTATATAAAGAACTATCATGGTTTTCATGGTATTGATAGTATCGTATTTATCTAAAGTAATGTTGCACTGCTTTTAAAAATGAATTTGTTTACTTACTGAGCTTTAAAAAATAAATGTGTTTACTTACTGAGCTTTACAAAATGAATGTATTTACTTTCAAAGTTTTACAAAATGAATGCAATTATTTACAAAGCTTAATAAAATGAATGTGTCTATTTACAAAGCTTAGCAAAATGAATTTATTTACTTACAAAGCTTTACAAAATGAATGCATTTTCTTACAAAACTTTTTACAAAATAAGTGTATTCTTTGAAACATCCTGCATTTTATTCTGAAAACAATAACACAATAAGTGGGTATAGAGCATGCACATTTTTAAAGAAATAGTGTACTGCGTGGCCACCCACGTTGTATTATAAATTTTTATGCCTACTTGACAACTTTAAATTTAATCATTCTGAATAATATGTGGTTGTGAGATATTATGAAAGCCCTCCTTTCAGAATTTTCTAAATGTGCGAATAAACGCTCTAGCAAAGTAATCTTCAATAGAAATTTTTAATTAAAACTCTTCGGCACAAATAGTCTGTAAATTCTTATTTTTGTTCAATTGTTTCATTTTTCTATAATTTATTTTCAAATTCCCTTATATCAAAATTTTGCCTGCAGGTTTTTTTTTTCTAAATTTTATTTGTAGTTATATTCTAAGTTGTAAAAGTGTTTACAATTCATTTTTTCAACCCTGGCGATATTGTCAATGATCACAATGCTTTTCTTTGTTAAAAATCATATTTGAAAAAGGAATATAGGGGGCATTGTATATATTCTTGAGCCAAAAGGAATCCTTAGTCATCGAATAGGAAAAATTTCACATTATCTAGTTCCTTTCACACAGTTCTACTCTCAAGTAATCCAATCTGCTAATAGAATAATTAAATAAATATTTGATTCCATAATAGTGCTATTATTCCATTTATGATTCCTTATCTGTAACTCTGATTCCCGTCTTTCATAGATAAACAGTAATGAATTTTAAATTAAAAAAGGGAAATTGAAAATTATTGAAATACATTTTTATTACACTGAGAGAAATATGATTTGAAAAACTGTTTTTATTTTCTAATGCCGAGTGAACAATAGAATTAGTGAAAAACAATCTTTATTGTTTACTCAGAGATAAAATTTCTCGTTATCCATTTGTTTCAATATTTTTGAACCTGGAAATTTTTCGTCATCATTTTCTCTAGAGTTTTGAGTTAAGTGATGAAAAACATTGAATTGGTGAAATATGTTTTGAAAATTTTCAGTGTGTCATAATACATCTCTGTTTTTCACTAATTAATACATTCACCAATGAATGCCTTTTCAATATGAAATGCGTTGGTTAAAATAAATTTATAATTTCATTGTTCCCCATGTTATTCAATAATTCCATATCATTTTGTGCATTCATTTAATTGTGTTATTAATTTTTGTCTATTTAATTTTTTAATGTTTTTTCTATTCATTAAAATGATTCTCTACTTAAAAATTTATAAAGCTTTTATTTAATTTAGACTTGGAATAATTGAAAAAAATTGATAAATGTCAGAATAGTTTTAAAGATTTTTTTTTAATTTTCATTGATGAGAATTGAATGGTTTGCAGCAAAAATGAAGTAGCTCCAATTATTCAAGCGAGTAAACCGGCATTAGCACCAGGGGCTGACTCTATATTGCGACAAAATAATGAGACAAACTGGTCCATCGCTTTCGTTAACACGAGAACTAACGATTGGAGCTATGTATTTATGTCACAAAACGAACAAGTGTTCATTTTGCAACATGATAGTACAATTAATTCCAAATTCTCCTAAGTGGAGCTACATACTTTCTGCAACAAATCCTTCAATTGTTTTCTATCGAATTGCACCAGAAAATTCACGCGGTTAGAGTAAAAACAAATCTTATGCAGTATTATTATAAGATTTATGAGAAAATAATTTGACCTTTAAAGTATGATTAAAAGTATTTGGATTTTAAATAGGAATAACAATCTCCGATCTTTTTGATGCCCAATTTTTAACCTTTAAAGCCAAAATGCTAACCAGCTCCTACAATTATCTTCGTCAAAAAATAAATTATCATACAATTTATTTTTGAGTTGATTTTAAATTAGAAATGTAACGTTTAAATACATTGTTCGATACTCAATTATTAATTAATTAATTTACCCACGTTGAAAAAACCTACCCAGTTGGTGCAAGGTTTTAATTTAAGCGTTGGAAAATTTAAATACAAAGGACAAATTATAAAATAATTTAAAACAAATATTGTACAAAGTGTATTGCGTTTTTAATGACCTAGTTATAAGTAACTCTAGAATTATTTTGGGAAGGACCTGATACTTTTGAACCGAAGTCAGAGGATTAGGATGGAACCTAAGCCGGCATCTCTCTTCTAGTTTCTACACCACTCAAGTGGAAGGATATTTCATCCCAACAGATTTAGTGTATTATACCAGATCCACTTAATAGGTGGTTCTTTGGGGCTCTCTCCAGGCCTGAAGCTACTTAAAATACAAAAAAGTAGCTTCGAAAAATATTTAAAACATTCCAAAGGCAAAGCAAGTGTTGAATAAACTTACAAATCTTAACTTAAACAGTTCCAGTTGTGCGAAAAATTTAAAACAAGATTTATTTTGAATATGCAATTAGACATATATTGCAGGTTAGATGTATTGGATAAGATAGGCAATTTTAACCAAACCCTTTCACAGGTTGATAAAAAAAGCTTACAAAATTTACAAAGTTGAATTTTCATATGGCTTGCATCTAATTGACATCTTTAAAGATATTAGTAAAAGTCAGTTTTTCTACAATGAATAAATTTTCATAGTTGAAGTAAATGTTTCCATTTAAATTTGCGTTAAGTTTTCTAAATTTAACAATAAGCATATATTTGCTTTATTTGTGATCTGACATTTTTTCAGTTATTACTTTCAAGCTTTTTACAATCAACCTTCTCTGCATCCAGAAGGATTTCATGCATTTTTCATTTTATTTCTTGAAATTTTGTAATTGGAAGTGTATGTTCTAGCTCAATATTTTGGGAGATAAACCAATTTTTTAGGCACTCTGTCTAATGCATTTGTGAATGAAATTGCGCCGTAAAACATAAAACGTCGAAAACGTGAGAAAAGGTTTTCTTGAAACTAGCCATCAAGATAAAATAAATTTTGTACACTATTTTAGTTAATCGCTTCACTCAAATTTAATGCAAAATCACGTCTCTGTGTAGACGGAAAAAGACAAATTTTTATCTGACTTGAAGGGAAAGCTTATGGAGTAGAATAAATTGTTTATCAAAAAAATCATTTAAAAACTGGAAGTACGAAATTTCAACATTAGATGCCGGATATATATATTATATATCCTGACATGTTTTCATACAGTAAATGGGATATTAACAATCGAATAATTTTTTCAAAAATATGCAAAATTCTAAGAAATTTTCATTACCATGTATCCATCTAAAATAAACTGATATTTCTCCATGCTTTTCAGCCAAAAACCAGCTTTTTTGACGCATTTTTGCTAGCTTGTGTGCCTCTGAGGTTCAATAATATAGTATATTTTTGTATAGTATAATCATAAAATAAGTCATAATATAATCAATAAATATAGTATAATCATAAAATTATTCAGAAATTCTTTAGGATTTTTTGAATGAAACATGGTTAACAGCATCTACCAAACGCATGGCGTTGAAGAGTGAGGAAAGAGGCTTCAAAACCTGGAAATTCATAGGAAAGTCCGTAATCTGGAGAACCCCTTCCAGTCTTTAGCATATAAAATATATAAGACTATTGTGTTCTATGTTATAATAACAAAGAAAAAATAAGCATGAGTTAGTATATCTTTTTTTTACTCTTATTGGGCTGAAGATTTAATGTAAATACAGAATTATGCTTTCAAAGTTATATACCACTTTACGATATTCTAGATTATTAATTTTCGAGTTATTTTTATTCTAAGTCTGATTTTTTGATACCAAACTTCAATTTTCCAAGTAAAACTATACAAAAAATCTTACGCATCTAGCCTTTAACGTTTCTTAATGAACGTATTAAAATGCAGCATATTACCTACTTCGAGGAGTTTTACTCTCTCGTATATGAAGCATTCGAAAAGAATACTGTAATGGTAAAAAAATTCGAAATCGAAAATTGGACGAGTATCCTTATATCGGACTACTTTGAGAAAATAAAGTCTACCTTTAGAATTATTTCTGTTCGTGTACAATATAGTTCCAAAATGGTTTTAATTAGACGGATGGAATTTCTGCAGAGATTTTACACCTGATTTGAGATTTCTATAAAATTACGAAGGAAATCCATTCAGAGGAATTCTGTCTGTTCGACAGTCTGCATATAAGTTAACGCTATATCTACAAAGCAAAGAATACTTGATGAATAATATGTGGTACATAGATTTAGCATGTGTTGTGTAAATGCCTAGAAAATTTGGAGATAAATTTGTGAAAGGATTGATCGAATATTATTAAAGGCATACCACGGATTAATCACCAAGGATCATACGAATGATTTACTGAAAATGATAATTCTCACCAAAGTTCAATATTTTGCTCATTAGTACCAACAAGGCATTCGCGACTTAACTAAGATTCGCAATTTTATACCGGGTCAGGCAGATTCCTTTTAGAGAGCTTGATGAAAAGACCACTATCGTTGGTTAGGTAATCGGACTCACAAACAATAAACAGTCCGACATTCAAACATGATTCCAAAAATGTGCTTTGCATATTCTGAGAGATCAAGATTATCAAAACCTCGATATCGAATTTGTTGACTAATACCATTCTCTCCCTTTGTGTACATTGAGTGTGAGAATGTTTAAACAGTTTAATGCGGTTAGATAAACTGTTTAAACTAAGTTAAAATGAAAGGCGAAATGGCAGTTCTGGCATTTGGGTCGGAAATGTAAATATTGATATTAAAAGAATTCTTTGAAAATTAAGGGTGTTCCTTTGTTAACCTTTGTACTTTTCAGTTAATTAAATGTTTTAAGAGATGAGAATAAAATATGAATGAAACTAATTCATTTAAAATCCTCAAGGACCAGTTATTATACTTTTGTTGAATTTTTTTCCCTCTAAATTTCCCTCGTGAGTATAATCTCATTATCCAATGACTTTATTATCTCAAAAAATGTAATGCATACATTTGTAAATGTTGGAGTAAATTCTGTAAATGTTAAACAAAACAGTCAGTTTTCCTTTCGTGTATTTACAAAGGGATGTAAAATTTAAATACGTACTTTTTAACGTCTTTACTTAAAAGTTCACATCTATCCGAGAAGTATTTCAGATAAATCTCATGAGTATATCCTGTTTACTTTCATGGCATTTACATTGACTTGTACGCTAAATTTTAATTTTCGCATAGCATATGTTTTATAACTTTATTATGAAAAAGTCTTTAGTAAAAATGTCGTTTCCTTAATTCATGACATTAAATTGTCTTGCAGACATAAATAAAATAATTCTTTTCGACAAATAGTGACTTACAAATGTGGCTTGCGAGAAAGAGACATTTGTGCATTAATTTAAAATGCAAATATATCTTAGTAATATTTACAAACTTAAACAATTTGTTTGTACATTGAAATAATTAATAATTTGAGTCTCAGTTTGTTTGAAAAAGAGTTAATGAAAAGATTTTATTGAAAAAAAAAGTTTAAAATAATCTCTAATTTTGTTTTAAACCATTCATTGGACTCCAGTATCTATTTTAATTATCCTTCGAATAAAACCTGTGTTCTAAATAGCTGGAATCGAAATCAATTAACCAAATTCAATCTAGTATTATACTTCAACTTTTTGCTTAAGAATTCTCTTTCTATATTAAATACTTTTTGTAATATAGAGATCCAGCTATTCTATTGTATTTTAAATTCTTAATTGGTAATTAATTGTATTATTCATTTATTTTCTATTTCTGAATGTGAATAATCTATAGAATTGATTTCTTAGTGTAGTCTTGCTTATAACAGCCAGCTCTAATATTAAAGTCAAATGTGCTAGTATCATTTAAAATAATTGATAATAATAATTTTCCAGTTTTTGTTAATTGAGAATTCAATAATCAGTAACAATACAATAATCAAAGGTGATCCATTATAAACAGATTGTTGTAGTATCAATTAATATTAATGATACAGTTGTAATCTTTACAAATGTACCATAATTTTCATGGTAGTAAATAAAGGACCTCATAAGGTTTGTGACCTTTTTATTATCGTTTAATAAAAAATCCAAAAACTTTCAAGGTAGGGCGGAAATTTTAAAAAATCCTTTTTGCTTCAGAAATCATATAGTGATTTTTTAAGTTAAGTTGAAGGAAAGGTTATTCAGCACAGGTTTAATGAAGTATATATTTTTGAATGAACCATTGCTGTTGGTGATGCTGTCGTGTGAGCGTTACCACGGAAAGGGGGAGCAGTAGCTTTTTAGGTTAGCAACCACTGAGCACTTAAAGACAAAAGTCTGATTTCTAGCATACATGCTTGCTTAACCCCTTTTTACAGAGGAACTCTTTAACACACCTCACAGATAGGAAACAGGGGAAGAACAACCATGCTCGAACCATGCAGGACTCGGACCCACCCAGCTCACGTGCACGGCACCCTACCCCTAAGCTACGAGGCTGGAGAATTAACCATTTATTCAGTTATTCAGCAAACGCAAAATAGTTCAAATTAAAATTCAGCAGCTAGGAAAGTTGTGGAGGTTCCTCTATCCACAAATTTCACACGAAACACTGGTCACTTATCGAATGTTTTTTAAAAAGATGAAATGATGAAAATGTTGATTTCAAAAATAAGAAAAGGTTTTAGAATAAATCTCTATTTTTAAGAAACTCAATAATCAAAATTCATATGGAATGAAATCAAATTAGTCATAGAATTAAATTGTTGAAAACCGGTCACTCATTACATTTTTTGTCTATGAAAAATCGTTGTATTAAGTGAAGGACCACTCAAATTTATAAAGAGATGATACATACCGTATCAAAATGAATTAATATTTTGCATAAATATTGTATCATAAACGCATCGACGTTGTTTTCACCTTGGAAAGTTAAAATTTTGGAATGAAAACTTGTCAACATGCCATAATTCCATGATTCATTAACGAAACAATTTTGAATCTCTGTAGAAGTAGTTATTTCTTTATTATAGTAGAGGTAATTAATTTTTAAAATTTTTACAACGCTTTCTCTCGTTTATCACTCTAAGCATTATAATTTTTAAGCGAAATCATTTGCTAAAGGATTGAAAATTTGTTTTTTATATACATTTCAAATTTTTTCCTGTTCAGTTTCATCTATTGGCGAAATTGAGAATTATTTTCGTTTAGTTTCTGGTCACGTCAACTAAATCGCTTCTTGTCTATTTTTTGTTTGTTGTTTTTTGCATTTATAAACCTTGTGGACTTTGGGTAAGACTACAAATGTCTTGTGCGACGCTAGCAAGCATGAAATATAGATGTTTAGAGCGAATGCAGCATTTTTAAAGAATTCATCGCCCTAATATATATTTTAGTCTCCATTTTGCTGACCAATTAAAACCAAAAATAGACACGGTATGGTAGTTTTGTCTCACGATAGCATACGAGATTTGATTGATTTGAATCATTGTTCTTATGAGTGATTCCGTTTACATTCATTCGAAAGTACAGGCAAAAAGACGATGAAACTTTTGCACATTTGGTTTCAAATTTGTTAATTATCTATCTCTAATATATTATATGAGTGTACCAAATTTTATTCAGCTAGCTCTCTTCATTTTGTAGCTAATTTACATTTCGGACTACCGCACAAACAAAAAATTCCGTGAATAAATTTGGTTCAAAATTTGATTATCCAAAAGTGTTTTTGATAATAATAATAAATGTTTTTGATAATAATAATAAATGTTTTTGATAATAATAACAAGTGTTTTTGATAATAATAATAAATGTTTTTGATAATAATAACAAATGTTTTTGATAATAATAACAAGTGCTTTTAATAATAATAATAAGAGTTTTTGAATCACCGTGTTCACAGAGACAGACAGACTTAATATCGAAAGCTTATTTTTCAAACACATGATCTGTCGAAATGTCTTTGTTCGCAGATTTTTGACGATTAGAATACTTACTCTATCTTTATGTAGGATAAAGTTAATGAAAAAGAATAAAATTGTTTCGAATGAAAATTTCACAACCCTTAATATTTAATATACAACAAGCAGCAAGGTTTAATATATTATTAAAGCGAATCAACATGGCGTTCACTTCCATTGAGGAGCTATGCAACCGGAACATTTCCGCTCCTTAATGAAAATAAATTTACCAATCAATTTATATTAAGCTAATAGCAAATTTCGAAAAGATAAGAACACCGCTACTAAAGGGCATAAGCAGATGTTGGCGTTAGGTAACTGCTTGGAGTCGGACTTGCAGTACTCGTTTAATGGTAGTTCAAATGCTATCGTAAATATTGGAATCGACGTTTCTTTATCAGCTTAATATATTGTCGTTGTAATATCAAAATATCGGATTTGCCAAAATATTTTATTCATGCAAAGCATTTGTATTGTTTCCCTACATTTGCTGTTAAATTGTACATCATGCGTACAGTCCTAAAATGTTACATGTAAATGTTTCATCAAAATATCGTAAGTGGTTTTTGTTGAATGACACTGATAAAGTAGCGACAAATGCATTTCCTGACTGAAATCCTTGCTTGATTTGGACAAAATAACTACTAACGACTAAAAGCAATATCATGTCATGCCATTAACTTTTAAGTAAAATATATTTGGATGAGAAAAATGGACAAAAAGAAAGAAACATAATAAATATATTATATGAAATGAGGAATTAAACAAGAGTTCTGTGTTCTGGTAAAATTTTACGTATCATTAAGAATAAATTATTTCTTTTCGTTTTTCTTTGTATGTAATTTCCTTCCCGTTTTTCCTCATAATTATTTACTTTCGAGAACTGCATCATATAGCTAGCTATTCGATTTTTCCGACAACTCTTAGAAATAATTTAAGTCCATTTTGAATCGGTAACACGAAAAATAATTTTATTATATGATGAAAGTGATCACGACATCTTCCTCAAAAATTGACAGCAGAGTCTATATTTATTTTATACAACACATTGCTGTTTCTTATTCAGTTATTTTTATTTTATCAGATCAATTTAATGAATAATAAAACTGAAACTGAAATTTTAATATTCATTACTATTTTAAATCTCACAACTACCATTTTTAATTATTTTAAACACATCCCTTCACCCATTTGATGATGTATTTTTGAATTATTATCTTCAAAATGATAAACAAATGCAAAACTTTATTAGCATCAGTAAAATAATTAGATTAATTAACATCTTGATTTAAATCTACACGTTAGAAATCTTGGAATAAATTTTGTTGACAATCGTATCATTTTGATTAATCATGGTCAGATGACGGAGATGATTTCTAAAACGGCTGATACTGGTCCAAACACTCACATAATAAAAACGGTCAATTGATTGGAAATGTTAAAGATTTAAACATAAAGCTTAAATTTATTAGATAATATTTCAAGAACCAACAACTGTGATTTCTTATCATAATAAGTATTTTACCTGTAATAAGTATTTCCCTTAATGTTTTTTCACTGATAACTACATTTATATAGCCCTTCAATCAATATCAAGTTTTCAGGAAATGCAACGCATGCTTAGAAGTCTTTGCTGTATATTTTTAAATCCAATTTTAGCATGTATTTTAGATAATACTAACACTTATAACACTTATAATTTATAACAACACAATTAGATAGTACCAAATTATCAAATAAATTTTAAATGATCATTACCACACCAACAATGACGAGCAATAACTTACTAATGCAAATATTGGTGATCTAATTCGATCAACTCATATATTTTGGTACTAGAATTTTTAGAGTAGAAAACTATTCATGACCTATGAATCAAACGTCTGAAGTTATTTGTATAATAAGGTAGCAAAGACTCTATATATTATTAATAAAGCATATTATACATTGAAATTCATTTTCAAGATTCAAATATTTCAATAATTAATAACGATCTAATTAGATCGTTTTCATACTGATATAAAATGCACTTGTCAATAATGGGAATATTATAATGAAAAATCTCCAAATCTCTTTTCAAACAAATAAACTCTCATTAAATTTTCATAATGTTTCTTCAGAATTTATTTTTTATTTCATTAAGATTAAAATTACTACATTACTATTTCAGTGTGGAAAAATATTCTCTTTTATTTTTGGAATTGGGGCATGCTCAGTTAATATTAACGATAATCGTTGAATGATTTCATATTCTTCAATGTTAATATCTTTATACAATGCCATTTTAGGTAGATACTTATAGGAACACGACATATTTCAATGGTTCTCATGACAAGACTTCGAGAAAATTTCTTCAGTTCTTCATTGATCATGGTTTCTGGAACTCAAAACCACCCATTATTTAAAAGTTTATATAATATAAACAATTTGACCATGTTATCTTAGGAACAGGATACATAGAGTAATATTGTTTGGATATTAATTGACTTAGAATATGCTGTTAGAAATATAAAAATCTTGAACGAGTTCGTAAATGGCTCATCTAGTTCAAAAGGAGTGGAAATTGTGCGGGGGGGTCGAAATTTTCCTTTCCTTATAACTTTCTTAATATTGAAGATAGAAAAAAATTGAACTACCCAAATTAGAGTCTCATTAAGAGAAACATCGTTTATATTTAAAGCTTTTCGATAGCCACAATGTCTTAGAATATAGGGCTGAAAATTGATTTTGAATTTTTACTGACATCAACAATTTATATTGCCAAATAGTAACTTAGATGTAAAGGAATCTACCTGTGCGTTCGAGCTTAGAGAGGATTTCTTTTAATTCTCTTTCAAAATTAATGAATTTTTGAAGTGCCATAAGTCGTCGGCATCTATGTTTATTAATAATACAATGTTTTAAAGACATCATCATAGTTAAACTATGAAAGTAACCTTAGATATGCATGACAGTTAATGAATGGTTGCCATATTCTGAAGAAAGCAGAATGCCTAGGAATTTTCTTAGGGATTAAGGGAAAAGCCCAGCAAAAAAAAAAAAAAAGGCTCATACTCAAATAAAAAAAATCCTTTCGTAGTTGAAAAATAATAGATAAGATTTTTAAAAAATTAACACCCAGAGGAAATGCAATTTTATAAAAGAAATATTATTCAATCTGTTTCATGATGAAATATACCTTTGGTTTACTAAACATTTCAGTAATTTTTATTACAATTAATAATTTGTTTATAAATTAACAATTAATTAATTATAAGTTAATGAGTAAATAAATTCTTCAAAATACATCAAGAATAATTTAATTTCCTTTATTAAAATTATATATCAGTGATTAAAATATATTTCTTAAAAACACATTATTCTCAGTGTCAGCCAATATATATTTAGATTTCTCCTCTTATAAATATTATAATTTAGTTTCCCCACTTTGAAACTTAATTGCCTGAAATATTAGTTACTTTCCTATAAAAGGCATTCATTTTTTTATTCTTATTAATATTCTATGTTTGGTGTAGTTCCTTAAACAAAATTAAAATATCTAAGTTAAGCTTTTTATACTTATCTCAAAGTAAAAGGAGCTCGTTTCTATTTTTCTGTTTTTACAGGCATACAATTTATTTAAGCGATAAACATTTCTCAGAATCCTGTCTCGAAATTAGAACCTAATTTCTGAGAGCAGTAAAATTTTAACTACGAACATCGTTAATTGAATTCAAAAAGAGCAAAGACGTACGAAACTCTTGCTGATCTGTAATTTGATATTTTAAATTAAGGAAATCGAGGAACTGGAAGTTTTCTAATGGCATAAATTTTAATTATGCATAAATTTTAAGAGTACCACATGATTTTAATTTCTCATTTTTATGCCAAAGAGAGAAAAAGTATAAATTATAGATTTGACATAAATTTGAGAGTATATAGCATGAATTTAAAATTTTCATTTTAATGCAAAGGCAGAAATAATATAAATTATAGATTTAAGATTTACAAGGATTTAAATATATTCCCCAATAGAATAAATATTTTTAAAACTTAAGATTAACTAATTACTAATTCATGTAATTTGGAATATTATTAAACCAAAACTATGCAGTTTAATTATGAATAAATTTTATAAATCAATAACTACGGATTATTCAGAATAGAAGCAAGGGGAATTTCTCCCTTCAGTTTCCTCTCATATTAACAAGATGCGAAGCTTATCGCACTAATTCATATAATGAACATACTCCAGTATACATTTTAGAAATATTCTTGCTAGCAAATAAATTCAAAATTGGACTCAAATCTGCAATATTGGTAAAAAAAATTAAATTGTGTACTGCATGCTAAATTTCATTCATCTATTTGATTTCGTTTTCTATCTATTGTCTTCAAAAATTCCCGAATTATCTTTCTAAAGAGGGTACAAATATGTGTTTGAGAAGAAATCCGTATTTGAGGTACAGAAATAGTGGCATTTCCGGTTTACCAGCGTATGGATGATGGCGGGATACACCTCGTTATAGAAGGGCTGTTGATTTTTTCAACTGCCGGTCCTTCAGATACACAGGTTGATTACAGTTCTAGAGTAGGATAACTTCATTTATTAGTTATTTTAATGTCGTTTTATAAGTAACGTAAGGGCTATTTGGAGGCAAATCAGGTATTTTTCGACTTGCTAATTCGTAGTTAGAAGATGTGGATGATATCTGAGATAGCAACTCAACATCCCAAAATTATCTCAACATAACAGTGGATGATCATTTATTTTCGATTGGAATTGTGATGCACTAGAGACTCCGTTAATCAGGTTTCGAATCTGGAAAACTGCAGACTTGAAACCTAGTTCTACAATTATTGCAACCTTTGAATGGATATCAAAATTCTGACATTATGGGCCCCATCAATAGCGCTGTTAGCTAGATCACAAGGAGGGTTATCTTTTATGATATATATACATGTAATAAAAGAAAATTAACCCTTGGCATGTTCAATCCAAATTTTGTTGTGGCTCGCAATATTTTCATAAAAAATGTAAGAGAAAGAAAACAGACAGAAAAGATTAAAAATGATACAAAATCCATCTCTCGGCAAAATTTTCCAAGAAAGTAGGAGGTTATTTGCAGTTTGAACAAAATTCACATCATTTGGTTTCAAATAATGACGAATGAATGATATTGATAAACAGACCCACACACTAAAAAAGTTAGGTATTCAAAATTCACAATTTTATAACTTTTACCCAATAACGGTAGCACTCTAAAATTAAAAATAAAAGAGCATTTAAATACTTAAAATTTATGATCATAACAACAGATACACACTAAAATATCTGACTCACTCTTTCACCATTTATTTACCTTACTGTTTCTATTTAAACTCTGCCCGAAATAAAATCGGACGCCCATTAATTTTTTCTTCTTCATTTAAGCGTAAAACGAATGATAGCCGTTAGCAATTCTGACGATTCATGCGAGATAAGCGTCGTTGAATGCAAAATTAAAAGTAGAAGGTATTTATTCCAAATGGCTGGGTTCGATGAAGCTTCCAAATTCCTTTTTTTCAGCCAATTTTTCTTTTGAGATAGCGAATTCATTCCTAAAATAGAAGCAGCCCCGCTTCGGGTCCTTTAAATGATACCCTTCAATAGCAATTAATGATTAAATCTTTCTACCCATCAGGAATTTGGAGAGGTGGGTAACGTGATCGGAAGAAAAGAAAAACTTTCGAAATCAACAGTTGCATTCATTAGTTGCTGCTTCATCTTCGACGACCTGTCTTGCAAAAGAGGGGATCGATTCAATTTGAGGGATGCTGCTTCTATCCTATCAAATGTCTCAAAAATATGGAGCAGGAAAAAAAAACTCTTTCTAGCTAAATATAACAGCACGGAAATGGGTGCGATAACAGGAAATGCTTGGGATGCCTGCCTTTTTCATATGTAGGTGACATCGATTTTTGCTTGAAGCTTCAGTTGGTGGAGTACACCTTGATTCTATCTTACAGTTTAAAGTACAAAGACCTCATGATGTTCCCATCTGCATGGGTCCCCTATCAATAAAACTAATAATGTTCTAATCCATCGAGATTTCGGTTTTCTTTTTGAAACACGGGATGCTTGGAAAAATAAACAAATAAATGCGGCAGGCAAAATTGATTTTCTTTTCTGACACTGTTCTACTTACTGTTCATGCTCGCTTCAGATGAAGAAATACGTTTTCATTCTGTTTTACGGTTCATGCTACGAAATCTTAATGAGGTCCCATTTGCATGAACTAGATATTCCATCGAAAAATTCAATAATGTCCCGATACATCAAAGTTTCAGATTTTTTTTTCAAAACTTTGCCAAGGAAAACAAGATATAAAAATGGAGGGAGAAATTGGTTTTTCTTTTGTGACATCATTCTACTCTTCACGTTGCAAGACACTTCAAAAGACGGAAAAAATACATAACGTCTTGAGTTTTGTGACAGCGTATTTGCACTCATTTGACAGTTTAGATGTAGGGAAAAAAATGGCGTTCGAATAATTGAACAGATAAGTACTGTAAGGGATCCAGAGCATACGCGAAAAGAAATAGTGATCTGTCAAGAATCCAAATAGATTATGAATATGTTTATCGATTAAGAATCTTGGGTTAAATAACAACGAATATATAAGGTTACATTTATTTTATGTTTTACCTATTTATTAAACTTGAAATGATAAGACACTTAAATTCATTTTATTATTATTTTTAACTCTTATGAATTTATGACATTATTTCAGTGAGATAATTTGTAGCCTTTTACATGCTGGGATGAAGCACAAGTAAAGTCAACATCATTGAAAGTATTTTCATATTTCGCCTTCAGTTCATCAAATGAATATTCCTATTTAAACCAGCGGGTGGGGTTTTCCTTTTTTCGCAATACTTTTTTATAAATGTATTTGTGCTAACCATATTAACCATATACTATTAGCGAACAGTATTTATGAAAAATTCCCGTAGAAGGCGATACTTGTCGATTAATCGCTGAAATGTGGTGAATAACAAAGTACCAAAAAACTAATTGTTTATTTTGAAGACATTGTTTTACAAACGATTAAAACCAAAATTTGGCCTAGAACAACAACTGTAGTCTCAAAATCAAAAACTAAATTTCTTATATTTGAAATATTGCGCTTTTAAGTTACCGTATTTGCTTGCTTGGGAAAGTACACAACTGCAAATAATCATCCCCTGAGCGGATTTCATTCACAATTTAATACACATTTGAACTGAAATGTAGATGTTAAATATATAAGGTCACATTTCTTTTATGTTTATTACCTATTTATTAAAAATTAAATGATTAGAATACATACTTATTTTATAATTATTTTTAAGACTTAAGAATTTATGATATTGCGTTAGGTAGATAATTTGCAGCCTTTGGCATGCTGGGATAGAGTACAAATAAATTCAACAAATTTGAAAGCACTTTTATATTTCGCTTTCAATTCATCGAATGAAGATAATTATTTAAACCAGTGGGTGTGGTCTTCCCCACTCTTTTTCGCAATACTTTCTAATGAATGTATTTGTGCATTATTAACAGTATACCATATGCAAACAGTATTTAAAAAAATACCATTAGTGTGCGATATTTGGCGATTAAACTCTAAACTGTCGCTAATACCAAATTACTAGAAAACACTAAATGTGTATTTTGGACACATTTTTTTCAACCGATTAAAATTTAAATTTGGCATAGAAAAACAATTTTAACTTCAAGATCAAATACTAAATTTCAAATATTTGAAACATTGCGCTTTTGAGTTACCGTGTTTACATGCTTGTGAAAGTACAGACCAACGTACGACCAACTCCTTGATGGATTTGTTTCACAATTTTATACATACCTTAACCAAAGTTTGGGTCTTAAATTTATGCAACAGATTTTGATTATTTAGTTCTCTTCATTCTATAGTTACTGTGTTAACTTAGATAAAGACAGCCAGGAATATAAACTTCCTCTCAATAAATTTCGTTCAAAATTAGACAGAAATCTACAAATTTAGAGTAGATACAATAAATCAAATTTCATCTGTCTAGCGCATACATTTTTTAGTCACGTTACCATACACACAAATGGATGGAGAAACAGATTGTTATAATTCCAAAAATGTGTTGCTCTGAAACATGGACATTCCTCATAATATCGGTTTCGAATTTTTTGGAGATTGCAATTCTTTTTCTTGATATACGTATACACAAAATTAATTGTTATAAACAAATATTGTCTAAACTGAGTTTTTGATTGCATAACTCATTAGTTAGTACTTCTTATAAATAATGTACTAACTAATTAATAAATAATGTACTAACTAATTATATATTGCCTGACAGTGAAGTATTGCTTACTTCTTTATTCTACTTTTTCCCCTATAACTAACAAATGATTCGGATACAATAAAATGGTAATACTTCGCATTACTTATTGGTAATTCATTTTTTTTCTTCTTATTTTTCTCTGTATCCTAGGAATCAGAAATATTTATTATATTGTTTTTATAGATTGTAAGTATCTCGTCCTATTTCCAAAAAAAAAAAAAAAAAATAGATAAAACCGCGGCTTATGTCTCAACGAGGCAGTGTTTTAGCATAGCTTGGAACTTAGCACGCTTGGAAATAGGCATACTTTCAAAATCAGATAGGATATGACAAATATTTTTGCAGTTTGTAACTAAATGGGAGCACTTGTCAAATAATTCATTTGCCATGATTATAAATTATTATTTCTAACTCAATTCGGTCAACATTTTGATTTTTTAAAATTTTCTATTTACATTAAAAAGAAAATAAATCAACTATGCAATTTTAAGAAAAGAAAGTATTTAATTTCAAAGTCAGCAGAAAATAGTAAAAAAGTCGACTGATATACAAGAATTTCTACTCGGAAAAAGAACATTCATGCGCAGATTTATATATCTGATTTTACTTTCCATTTTTTATATAAGATATTCTAAAAGAAAAACTCATTGTTTTATTTTTAGAATAGAATGTATTTAGCCTTCATTGAGAGAATGATATTCTATATGAAAAAAATAATAAGTACCCGTAGATTAATTTTAAAAGATAAAAACACCCCTAACAGCTTAGTTAATGTATTTTTAAGTATACTTTCATCACTGACTATTTCAAAATAATAAAAGGCAAGCGTATGAACTTGAATTTAATTTATTTCCGTATTGCGAAGTCATGTAAATATGTTTCTCATTAACATAAAATAGAGGTAATGAAACTGATAAACATTACATACGTGTTATTTAAATTATTGCTTATTTGTAATCAGTTATGTGCAATCTATAAATTAAAATAAATAGCAAATCCAAAGAATCAGTTTCAATGCAACTAAAAATGAACAAATTTAATCATAATTGTTAGATACTTCATCAATGATGGCGGTTCTCCCCCCCCCCCTCCGATCAAATACACATACTTCCCCACGTTTTTTAGAGAAATCTAAGAGAGAGAAGAGAAAAAAAAGTTGAAAAAAGGAGAAGGAGAAGAAGAAAACTGCCTTTCAGTTCATTTGATTTGGGATAAAGTCTGACTCGAAGCTCCTAGTCCCAACTAATCTGACTTAGCAATTTATTTTTTATAGGAAATCTTATGACCCTTAGATACGTCAACAATGGTCCCCTACTTCAGTCGCTCTCTGTTTTCGTGATATAATCTAAACAAAACTTTGACAAAGCTCTGCGGTCTCAAGAAATAAACCGATCGCCAATTTATATGAATCTTAAACTATGTTTTCAAACGGAACCCTGAGCACTAAATTATGTATAAGAAATCATACTGAAATAAAACGCAATCAGCATTTCTGTAATACAAATTAGTCGTAGGAATCAATTAATCTGATATTTAATTAACAAAGCAATGGTTTTATTACAGCTTTTAGTTTAAAATAATAATAATGAATTTCAATTAAAGTATTAGTACACGTTAATAAATTAATTTTATAACGTTCCAAATTCTATTTTAGTTAATGTACTGACATTTTACTGATAGATAACAATTTATACTTTCTGCGAACGAATAACAGATTGTGCTGCGTACGATGAATAATAAATTATAATGTATTTGAATAGATCGCAAATTATCATAAACAGAATTATATTTACCTTAATAAAAACTGCTACGCAATATGAATAATGTTAATAGTACATAATGTTTACCAATAATTAATATTGTATTTACGCAAACCAATTTTGAATATCAAATGAATCAGTTTCATAATCGAATTCAATTATCGGTGTAAAAATTATTTTATGTTGTTGTTAATAACCAGGTCACACAATTCAAGATGTTTGGAAAAATATGTGCAAAGCAGTTAAATTGATATAAAAAAATCGTATTTTGTAGCCAAGATAAATTTTAAGGGGCAATTTGAAATGTACACTGCTGTTTATTGAAATGGATTATTATCAGAGAAATTACATAAATGCGACGAATACCTCGGTATATTTTATAATAAAATGTAACAAACAACTCAAAAAGAATAATTTGCAAAGGCTTGCAAATTTTTACGCCAACTGCTTGTCACAGTACATAGTTCACACACATTTCGGAAAAGTTGGAAAATGTCCAAATGATACTTTTATTTTAACTTAAATTGAATTTATAATAAAAATTAAGAAAATGGTTTTTTTAAATATCTAGTTATTGAATATTATTAAATTATTTCTGAAATTTGAAAAATGATTATTTCTACTTTGTCTTACAGGATGTTATTATGTCCTACCCAATGAAAAGTTGACATTACTTTCTGAAGAATTAGCCATTCCGGAAGTCAAATCAGTTTTAATACAATCACCTAAAAATTCAGGACTTCATGTGAACGTAAGTGCATTTCTTCTTAGTTCAATAATTATTTTTATAAACATATTTCGTAACTAATAGTCAATTATTTATGTGAATATCATAATAATATATCGTAATAAGAATATACGTTTAAGAGGATTAATTACATTTCAGTAATAATTTATAAAATGGAAAACTAATTTCTAGTGTTTTAGAATTAAACTTTAATAGCTGAATAAGTAACTACCTTAGCGACTACTCAATTTTAGTTATTCGAATTGAAACCAGAAACTATATTTTAATCATGATGCAAGGAAACTGGTACCATGAATTGCTCAAATGTCAGCGTACTTCAAATTTTTACCTTCTTAGTATCTCCATTCTGATCTCATCCAAATAAAATGAAAAATCTAAGCCATTAACCTACCTTAATCCCTGAGAACCTTAAAGTAAATTTCTTATTTCCCCTGACATTAATGGGCTGCTAAAAAAGATAGCGTGATCTGTGAATGATTCTTCTGATCAATACTGCGTTACTTTGGAAACCTGTCTCATTTCCTTTAACCACATATCTTTTGCCAGACACCTTTCATTCTTGGATCGAATAACCACTCATCACAGAAAAGAACTCGGATTTTTCTCATAATAATAACATGTAATATAAGAAACTGAAAAGTGAGATGCGCTGAATAAAATGCAATTTGTTAGAATTTTGAATCTTATACTAAACCAAAATTATTGTTGTGTATCTAATAATCCGGAATAAGGGAGTCTAGGTTACAGATATTCGAAAATAGCAGCTCATACTAAGAGAAATATATATATGATTTGTTAGAATTTCAGTTGCATTATAGAGGGCAAAACCTAAATAATTAGTGCAGATATTATATCTGTTACCTAGTGTATCTTTTTATTAAATTACTTGCTGCAAAGATAAGTGGCAGTCAATACGAGATGGTGAATTATGTCTTGGTAGTCTGTATTAATTTTGATGAAATCCGACGATGTTATCCACATTCAGACTGGTGGTTAACTTGGAAGTGCTGGTAAAAGTTGTTTAAACCAGATGTCGGTAATGTGCATGTGAGCTTAATAGACAATCTATATTAATTAAAACACTCTCAGAGATATCTACCAAAGGCGCAGTCATATCATAACTACTCATGTGGATAAAATTTAACATTTGGTATCCTTAGCCCGAAACTCTCTGCTTTCGATTTTGTTTTGTTTTCTTACTTAGTGCTTTATTATTTTCGTATCCAGAGTATCTTGTTATTAAATCAATTGCCTTAAAGATAGGGGATATCAATCATTACAGAACAGCGAGTTATGTATTGGTTGGTGGTTGACTGTAATAACTTAAAGAAATAAAGGAAATGACATCCACATGCTGAGTGGTTGTCAGCTTGTAAGTACTGCAAAGAGCTGTCTAAAACGGCTGTAGATATTGTGCATGTGGGAGTTTGAAGGGCAATCTGTGTTACTAAAAACACTTTCCGAGATTTCGATCAATGACACAGTGATATCATAACCTGATCATGTTATAAAACCTGACACAGTGATATCATGTGTGGTGCTCTCAATATAAAATTTACTGTTGGATGCTTTAGCCTGCATCTATTTCTATTTTACTATTTTCTTTATTCTTACCTAATATTTTATTGAGTTTTTACCTAGTGCATCTTGTTATTATGTCAATTACTGCAAAGATAGGTGATATCACTCAGTAGACGACAGGGAACTATGCTTTAGCAGGCTATAATAATCAGAGCCCGACTAAGGCTGAGGAATACGGGGCAGTTGTCCCAGGCTCCCACATCCAAAGGGGCCCCTAAATCGAAAAATACCATAGGCCAGTTCTATGCAAGGTTCTTCTTTACAGAAGTAGTGAAGCAGAGGGCGGCTCCAAAGAAGTTTTTGCCGCTGACCCCAATTACGTTAAGTCAGGACCTAACAATAATTTTAATTAAATTCCGATAATGGCGTCCGAATACTAGTCAGTATTCGGATGCCAATATAGTATGATCAATGTGTGAGTGCTGAGAAAAGCTGTCTTAACCAGTTGCCGATAATGTGCACGTATGAGTATGAAAGGCAACCTGTGTTACTGAAAACACTTTCACGAATTTTTAGTGATAGAACAAAGATATAACCAAACGTATGTGGTGCTCTTATTATAAAGATACTATTGGATGTTTTCAGCTTGAAACTCTTTTCTTTTTGTTATTTCTACTTTTGAGAGAGTGAGAATTTAGCATTTTAGGGCAATTCCGTGATTTTTCGATTTTAATATCAATTTTTTCTGTTTGTAAATTTTAATAGAAAATCAGGACTTTTATACTATGAATTTTATACTACGCTTATCATATTTAATTGTATAATGTATTAGAAAAATATACAAAACTATACTTCAGAACTTTAGACTGATAAATAAATACCAAAAAAACCCTCAATATTATATTTTGGAACTTCAATGTAAATAAATGCAATTTTTCAGATATTATTGACATAAACACTGAATAATACTACTCATTTTCATTAAACCTATGCATTACAAAAGTAAAATATGATCATTTCAGTATTAATAAATAGCTCAAGCATGACACATGACAAATAAAGAAGTGACCTCTAAGAGGAGTTAACATTTGAAAATAAGCGTAACTCTAACTGAGCGAGGTAAAATAAAATATTGTATCAGTGAAATTTCGATGAATATCAGTGTGCGTATACTTAGAAAAAAAACGTAACAAAATAATGTAGTAAAATATGATCATTGCAGTACTATAAATAAACCAAACATAACAAAGTAAGAAATAAATGAATTTTAAGAAAAATTAATATTTCAAAATGCTTATTGATGAAATGGAGCGATATATATATAATAGATAGAAAACAACCATAAAAGTATTAAATAGCTAAAACCAATTTCCAGAATCATCAAGAATTAAACCGAAACTAGTTATGTCGGAATCGAAATTAAAATTTAATTCGAAAATTAACTAGAAAAAGCAAACAAGAAAAATACTAAATGAAATAAAACCTATGTTTGAAACAAATCTAAATTAATATAATTAAGTAAACGAAACAAAACGAAACTAATTACGGAAACGAAACTAAAAATTGGAATCGAAACTAAAAAAATATTTCTAATTCGAACAAGTTTAAGATTTAAAAATTAAAAACCTATCATTGTATTTAGTAAGTGCTAATGTGGCTACTACTAAAATACAGATGAATCTAGATAAATTGGCTGTATAAGAATTGATTATGTTGTATTCCTTTATACTTGGAATTGCTAATTTATATATATATATATATTGTATCACAGAAATTTCGCTGAATAACAATGTGCGGATGCTTATAAAAAGATGAAAAGATCAAGAAATTAAAAAAATAAAAATTAAAAAGGAATATCGAAATTTGGGAAGCAAAATATTTATTAAGAATAAGTATAAACATTTCAACACTTTACATACATTTCTCTTAAATTTGTGTATTGTTGGTTTATTAAATTTATTAATTCCGTACAATACCTACTGATATTTTTCTCTAACAGAAGAATAAAAACTCATAAGATATCTTTTTTATGAAATTTTATTTTAAAAAAAAAACGTTTGTATTTTTAGTTATGGAGAGTGATATTGATTAATAACGTTAGAAATTCTTTTTTAATCTTCTACACTCGATGATAAGTAGGGTTTAGGAGAATATGATTAGCTTTTTTTTACTATAAATGAACTATTAATTAAGAGTAACGATAAAATCGAATGTATTTCAAGTAGATAGCACATATTTTAATTTGGTATTTCAACGAAGAAAATTAAAAGATTTTTTAATCTAAATTGTCAAATGAGAACTTTTTGTTTATTTCTAAGGCTTTAATTACAAAAAAATACATTGAAATAACCAATTATTAAATTCTTTCCAAATGTTCTCAGATTAATAATTCACTGTGTTATTAATAATCTAAAAATTCTTAATTTGGTCTTTCTAATATATTTCTTTTGCTTTTTTAAGAAATTGATTGAAGACACTTTTTAAAAAAAGATATCGTAAATGAATTGATTTCCTTGAATTTGTCTTGTAATATCTTATACCATGGTTTCTTATTTTGAGGGCTTAGTATGTGCCTCTCCTAAAACATTTAGTCAAATATCAAATATTAATTTTACATCCAGTAATTATTTTAACTAAAAGTATATCAATTTTTTTTATTTCTCTCAATCGTATACGGGATAAAAATCAACATATAAGTGAATAAATTCTTACATTATTTGAATTAGATAAAACAGGTGAGAAATGAAGTTAATTATAATAGTATAATAATCTCAATTTCAATAGTTAATTAAGCAAACAAGAAAACACAGTAATAGAACATCATTTTGACGCATAATAATTATTTAGTCTAAGTGAGCAAATATCATAGGAAGGGAAATGACGTGAGTGTGAAACGGGTTGTTCACGTAAACAATGACGCTCACCATTTAAAATAATCTACCTTATATAGAATATATATTGATCTAAATTATTTCAAATCTATTCTTAGATATTGCTTTTTAATTAAGTTACTAGATGGATTATATACTTCCAAATATGTAAGATGAATTTTCAATCTATAATAACACTTTGTTTCGGGAAAATTGTAGAATGGAAAAAGCATGTAGTATCTATTCGTCATTTAAATTTACCTAGTGAATTCTCAACCGAATTTGCCAATGCAATTGTATTACATTTTAAGCAAAAACATTGCAAGATAATTTCTTATTAGATTTACTTAACTTCTAATAATTTATATAAAATATAATACTGTTTAAATTAAATATAATATATAAGAAAATAAAAAATATAATAATAATAATGTAAAATATACATTTGTGTCTTCTAAATTTTAAGTAAATTACTTATAGAAAGAAGATGTATTTCCGTTTTTGTCATGATACGATTTTAAGAAAATTTCTGCTGACCATTACCTATTCTGGTTCCTAGAACCTGAATCTACCCTCATTTCAAAAACTAATATATACATGTAATGATATTTTAAAATTTTATTTTAATTTTAAAACAGCCCATATTAATTCCATTCTAAAATGCTCAAGATATAATTTAGACATTTTTAACATGATCTACATTTTATATAAAGTCAAATAAAAAAATTCCCCTTACTTAAATTTTTTCACATTTTGAAATTATTTAAATATACGTGGATTCGGTTTAATAACCAAATGAAAAATAATGAAACCGAAATATTTATTGAAAACAATATGTACAAATAATCAGCTTTTGAAAATTCTAGAAGTTGAACGGACTTTTATTTGAATGTTTCAATACATATCATATTAAATGTAAATCATATTTATAGTCAATGCTGAATTTTGCGATATTAAGTTAGTTGAGATTGATTTTGTTGAAAAATTTAAAAGAATTTGTGAATATTCTCTAAGATAAAGAAATTACCTTTGCTTTCCTGCTTACCAGAATGATTTTTTAAAATAATTATTTCTTATAAGAAAAATTAATATTAGATTCTAATTGTTATCGTAATAAGGGTATTGATGAAAACATAAGCGAGAGATTTCAAAAAATTAATCCTTTAAATACCTGCCCCTCTATAGAGGGGAAAATGAAATCACCTTTAATTTGAATATTTAAGCAGAATGATAAACGATAAGAGAAACTGAATGAAGTCATTAATTTGCATATTTCATGGAATGAATAAATTTATTCATAATATGGGCAATAAAAAATTATCTTAATATCCATTCCTGTAATTAACGAATGAATACTTCGCTTCTCTCAAAAAAGAAAGTGTGTTTTCCTTAATTAGTTTGCAATATATGACGAAATTTTTCAAGTATATATTCATTAGTCTGCTCTTCACATATACCTAATGAATTGAAATTTCTGTTTTCATAAAATTCTTGCTTTATTTACTCGTTGCGCAATTGCATTTTTTATAATAAAATTCTGTTTTACCAACAATCTCAATCTCTAATCCTTATAAAGAAAATGACAGCTTTTCTACTTTTTAAAAACCCAATAATTGGACAAAACTCGCATTAATTCCATAATTAGATTATAGTGACATTTCTGGAGTAATATATGACGATTGGAAAGAATAAAAATGTGTTGAATTCCTCATTAAATTTCGTATTATTCTTTCTAATTGTAAATCGCACAGAAAAGCTACAGGCATTTTCAGTGAAAACATAATTGGATTGAACTTTCTTCATTTCATCATTACCGAAAAGGTAAGGTCTTTAGTTCGTCAGATTAATAGTAATTTTTTTTAGAGAATGAGGCATTCATAAAAAAGTTTTAAGAAAAAATATTGTACAATAGAAATGGTTTGAAAGGAATAAGCCTAATTAGGTAAACAGAAAATGGAATAATTAACTTGCATTTACAGGATTCCTAGAAGGGTACATGTATCCTAAAATGAAGAAGCAAGGCTGTTATTTTAGATTATAAAGAAAAAGAATTTATTTTGATGACTTTTGGGCTCTTGAGAATGAATGAATTCAGCGATGTACAAACTTATAGTTAAGGAAATAAATCCATATTTAATAGTGCTCTAAAGGTGTTGTTCTTCATTTTTCACTAAGCTATTATAATTACGGAATAAATATTTGTTTTTTCTTAAAAAATGGAGATATGTTTTCATTAATTAATTGATAATATATGACGAAATGATTTAAACATATATTCTTTAGACTGTTCTTTACATATTCTTAATGAACTGAATTTTCAGTTTTCATAAGATTCTTGTTTTATTTATTCGACGTGAAATCGAACTTTTAAAAAAAATTCTGCGTTTCCTACTGCTCAATTATTAGGTAATCCTTAGAAAAAAATGATTCCCTTTTTACTGTTTAAAAACTCAATAAATGGACAAAAATCGCAGTAACTCCATAATTAGAATGTAGTGACCTTTCTGAAGTTGTATATGACGATTGAAAACAATAAAAATGTGTTTAATTCCTCATTAGGTACGCAGTAGAGCTTTTTCTCGTTCGAACTCGAACAGAAAAGCTACAGGCATTTTCAACGAAAACGTAATTGAATAGAACTTTTTTCATTTCATCATTACGCACAATGCAAGGTCTTCAGTTCACCAGATTAATTGTACTTTTTCAGAGAATAAAGCATTCATAAAAAATGTTTTAAGGAAAAAAAAGTATTGTACATTGAAAATGGTTCGAAAAGGGCAAGTCTAAATAGATAAACAGAAAATGGAATGTGTAACTTGCATGAACATAAATCCTAGAAGAGCGTATTTATCCTAAAATGAAAAAAAAAAAATAAGGCTATTATTTTAGATTTAAAAGAAAATGAAAGAACTTATTAAGACATTTATTCGAAATTCATTCTTGGTTATTTTTTTCTTTTTGAGAATGAATTAATTCAGCGACGCATAACGTTATAGTTGTGGTTATAAATCCAAAACTTAATAGTGCTCTAAAGGTTTTGTGCTACACTAAGCTCTTATAAGTTACAAAAAACACTTGACATATACAGAATAATCAAATACACGAGAAGTATTAAAATTTAGATTACCTTATATTTTAATAATGAATTATAAAATACAATTAAAGATTGAAAAATGGAAAATGAATGGAAATGAAAAATTACACATATATTTATTTATCCTTCTGTCATCAATATTTCTTAGGATTTTTAGTGATTTTTTTTAATGAATTTTGATCTCATACCTTAAATGTTGCATTTTAAAATTTTTACATCAAATTATCACCTGTATAATTAATATCTTCTAGTTTATTAATAATTCGGATGATAATTTGATTAAAATCTTTTATTTAATTCAATATGATTCATATTTATAAGATTGTAATTTTGTAATCGATATTTTATTCATTTCCTCTTATATTTCTGATATTTAGTAAAATATTTGGAACCCGAAGACAACAGAATATTTCACTTTTAAAGCTGTTCATTATCAATAAATATATTAATTCACCTAAAAATTGATTTCGTAGAAAAAGTGCCATATAGAATTCACTTTGAGAAATGCTAATTTTTCAAATCCATAATATTTTCATTTTGAATCAAGAAATATAATGAAAAGTATTAAGGAATAAAAATAATAAAAGAATATAAATATTAATAAATGTAATTAAAGAGAGGAAGATAACAAAAATAGAAAAAAAATTATACCCATTATTATTAATGTAACAAATTTAGAAAATAAATTTTTCTGTCTATATTTCTTTTATTATAAAGAAATTAAGGTACAATGAAAATCTTAGGAAAAATTATTATATTTTATTGATGGGATTAAAATTCCTCTTACTTAAAATGCTTCTATTTACGCGTCATATTTGCATCAATGTTGCTTTAGCCAATAGAGTATTGATAGCAAATTACTTTTAATTTGTAATGCATTCATAAAAGTGCTTTTTTATTTAATTTTGTTTATTTATTTTTAGCATAGCTTTTAGTTTTTGTGTCACCATAAGATATTTGTTCGTTTCTTTTCGTTCTCAATTAATAATAATTGATCCTTTGTTATTAAACTTTTGCTTTACTGGAAAAAGCCCGCAGATTTAAACTCATTAAATTATTAAAAGAATTTTGGTGATAGAATAGATAATAATTTTCAAATTTTAACTTGTTTATCATAAAAAAGGAATGTCATTAAAAATCGACTTATTTATAAGTAAGATTCGTAATTCTATGATATGAAACTAATCAATTTGAAATGTAATACTAAAGAAGGTATTAGGATATCATTTTTTTTATCATAGATTTTTTTTTTGCATTTCTCATATTTTTTTTAAATTTATGAATCATAAAATTCGAGGACATTTTAAAGATTTATTATTTTCTCTACAAATGATTACCTATATTTTGTATATGCATGCATTTGTTTATTATTTATTTCATAACTTGTTCTACTCCCTCCTTCTTTCCAGCATTGAAATTTTTTTTAGAATTTAAAAAAGTAGCGGTTGATAGCTATCGAAGTAAAAAAATTAATAGCTCTTAAAAAAAGTTAAATACTTGTTTTTTTATGAAAAATTTATTTTAGATCCTGAATGATACTTATATTTTTGAATTTCGCAAAAATCAATCAATCGAATTCGCCCTTTAATTATTTAAAATTTCTTATATGAATTGAGGTAAAGAAGTATAATGATTATATTATTTTTAAAACCAAATATGCCATGACAAATATATTACGAGTAGTGTGTATCCAGTTTATTCCGAGTTAGAATCTTCATTTTTTTTCTCAATATTGAGTTGCAATATTATTCAGAGTAGTAACAAAATGTTTTGTGAGTGCTTAGTTTGGTTGTTTTAAATCTTAATTTTGAAGTATTTCTTTTATTTCTACTTAAAATCGGTATTTCTAACATTCCATATCTTCATGAAATTTATTGAAATTTTACTTATACACATTTTTTACGTTAAGAAATATAATACTTTGGGATTTAATATTTTCGACTAAAATTAAAAATTTTATATATTTTTTATAAAAGTTTAAAATCCTATCCGGACGAATTCACAACTCGTTAAAACGTTTCAGCTGAATAATAATCAAACGACCTTTTGAGAATAAAGATTAAATAAATCATCTTTCCAGTATTTTTGAATGCAAAAGATACTTAAAAACCCAAATTAACCGTAATTAAATATCAGAAAGACAACTGAGTAACACACTTTACACGTAAAAACTTTCCTTGAATTGCAATAAGAATCTCGAATTTCTCTATAGAATAGAGTACTGAAATAAAAGCAAAATAATAAAAATGCTAAAAATTAAAAAAGAAATTTTTAAGTTACGGATGCCGATGATTCTGTAAAAATTACAATAAAGAGGAAATCATTCCCAAATATAAAAAGACATTTTTAATATTCGAGACATTTGCTAATCTTAGTTGAAGTTCAGACGTATTTACTTATCAAACTGCAATGAATTAAACGAAGAATAAAAAAAGAGATTTAGACACATCGCTTAGTCAGTTGAAAAATATGCTTGTTAAGCTTGAAAAGATGATAAATCGATTCCAGACTACTCTGCTGTGTCTGCTTCGGTTTGTTTACCCTCTTCGAATCATTAATTAGGGTTTGCTTAAGCTTTCTTACTGTATTGTTCAGGAACAATAAAATTCTGGAAAACATTGGGGAAAAAATGAAATTCGGTAGAGTGATTTCTATTTACTGCAAGCTATCAATTACTCTAGGGATCATAAATAATCAAATCAAGAGGGCTGTTTGAGTTTAAATAAACTTAATTGTTGATTGCATCGACAGAAGATGATTTTTTTAGGAAACTTCAAAATTTCTTTCTTTTTTTAAACTTCTTTTATTTATTTTTTTGTCTCTTCTTTCTTGAAATATATTTATTAATGCTAGAAGAATGTATTCTGCCATTTTGATGGGTTTGGTTTCTTGATAAAATTTTTTGGGAATTTCAAGGCATTTTAAGAGGGACATAAGATGAATTTTCAGTGTTTGCGTATGCTTTCTTACATTATTGTTCAGGAACAATAAAATTCTCAAAAGCATTGGGAAAAAAAGGAAATTTGGTCGAACGATTTCAATTTATTGCAAGCTATCAATTACTCTAGGAATCAAATAATCAAAACCAGAAGGCTGTTTGAGTTTAAATTAACTGAATTGTTGATTGCAACGACAGATGAGGATTTTGTCTTGTTTATGTGAAGAAACTTCGGAACTTATTTCTTTTTTTCAACTTTCTTTAATTTATCTCTTTTTTTCTTTCTTAAAATATATGTATCAAATGCTAGAGAAACGTACACTTTTAGGCGGATTCAGTTTCTTGATGAATTTTTTAGAAAAAAGTAAGTTGTTTTGAAAGACACTTAAGTCGACTTTTTCTAAATTGAAAAGCTGACCATGCAATGTCAATTCATTAACTGGTATATACATTATGTACTGTTCCGTATTAGTTATTTTAGTATTAAATTTTTAATTCCCTGCATACCGTTAATTCTATCTGTAATAAGTTCTGTAATTGTAATATCCAAACGCAAAAAATACATTAATATGTTGGTTTAACATCATCGTGCATTAATACGTTATTTAATTTGAATTTTTTAATATTACAAAGATAATATAATCTTTATAACTAGTTTTTGGATACAATATTTTAATATGCTAAATTTCCGAAACTTTTTGTGCTTTAGTGTTTGTATTGAAAAATATTATTTTAATGTTTTGAGAATCTAATAATCATAGAATCAATTAGTTTAACCAAGTTCTGATTCTTATTAATATGTATTACTGATAGTGGATTTGGAAAAAAAGAATTTTAAACTCTATGATATTTATAATAATGGATTATAAATTAAATGTTTCAAATAAAGAATAAGTAAAAGAAAAATTATATATCTTGTTGTATAAATAAAAATAAGCTTTGAAAAGCAGTTTTTAACACAATATAAATATATATGCATGTTGTGTAAAGTCTTGTCAACACATTACGATCCATATATTTGTAAAATGTTTAAAATTGGTCATTGCAAGGAGGACTATTATAAGACTAGCCATGAACTGTAAATAAATAAAAAGGAGTTACTGATAATAAATTAAATGCTAATTGAAAATAATAGGATTATCAGTAGCATATCGATAAATAAAAAATAAATAAATCATTGTAATAAGTTAATAGATTAGTGTATAAAGTTCGCTTATGTAAAATACAGAAATGAAATGCAGTTTGTTTGACCGAACTATTATAAATACATCTTTAGTAACGGAAAAAAATGTGAAAGGCTTTTCTAAAAAATCGATAAAAAATTTTATTTGGACTATTTTTTACTTAAATAAATTCAAATAATAACTATATTATCTTATTTAAAAAATATGTGTGATATTTTTTAAACATATGTAAACTTTCATTATGATAGAAATGAACATATGTCAATGGAAGTTGTTCGCCTGTCAATAAAATCAATTTCTTAATAACAGTTTTAAAAAAGACTCTATTCTTGATAATACACAGAATGTCTTTAATTTAATTACTTACTGTTTTTCTGCCATTATTATAAATATTAAGGAATATTGTAACCAATACTTCCTCAAATTCTTTCTCAGTTTTATGGATACGTATATCGCCAGTAATCAAGAAGGAAAATTTATTTGAATTCACTGATTAACCAAAAATAAATCTTGAAAACATTAAAATATTATAATATCATTTGGAACACATAACTGTGCAGAATTTCGCAACTTTAGTACATTAAAAAATGAATCGATGATATATTATAAAACTCCCTCTGTCCAAATGTAAAACAACTTAAATAAAAGCAAGCAATAAAATAATTATAAATAATATTTGGAGCTTATCATGGAAGATTATTTAAAAAATTATTTTTCATGGTAAATTTATGATATTTTTTAATACGGTAGTATTTTTATAATAGAGCACAAAGTATTAGCACGTTGAAAGGAAAAAAATTGAATAAGTATACCCTAAAAGTACATTGATACTCACAAACTGACAGTGAACGAATAGATAAAATTAGAAATACTGTTTGAAACCCGCCTACAGAGTAATAGTAAAAATATTTAAAGCTCAATTTTTTTTAGTCCTGTATGCTAAAGTGATCTGAAGATTAATTTTTGGTATGAGATTTTGTTAAATTACTGATACTTGTAACTGCATCCAACGTCATTAACGTGCAATCCAGGAGCCATTATGCTTCAGATACTTGCAGATGTGACTACGGCTGAAACTGGTGGGACTTGAGCTCTACCATTTAGCTGACAAAGAGTATGATGATGGCGTTCGAAGTTGACAAATCAGCTACCGTCTTGATTAGTATCTTTCAATGATTAATAGGGTGTATAATCCCAGTTTATCACCATTTTACTCGTTATACAGGTTGCGTTCATGAAATTAAGGGGTTTCAGACAGGGGAGTAAGCTGTAGTAGCTTCCTAATTTCATGTCAAAGCATCAGCACAAGGCTTTAGTTATCATTGAGCTTTATTTTGTTGAAGGGTAAAAAAGCATTTTCTGAATCTTGAGCCAACAAAACTCGATTTAAGAGAATCTTTGCTTGTTTGGTTCTATTTGAAGAATGCTACTGAAAGTTTCGGGTGCTGTCAGAAAACTTTGATAATAATTTTCTCTTTCAGTACGTTAATACTGGTTTTGATGCTATAAAAAACAGTGGTTTTGCCACAAAAGATACTTCATATCACTGATTCTCTGATCCGCCCGAAAGCTCACAGATAGTAAGTACTGATTGATTGGACCGCTGCTACAGTAAACACTGACTGGAACTGTGGTTGAGTTCTATGGTTCATCACCGCCCACGGTACAACCTTTCCCTTAGAAAGTACTTCCCATCATTGTTGGGACGAGCCAGACTCAAACCTTTTCATGTATCCGCCAGGATGGCTCGATTCAACCAACATGCTGGAAGGATCTCATCCTTATTTTGAAGTGTCCCCAGGGTGGATTGTCACAGATGATAAAAAAGGTTCCAGTAGGCTGAAAAGGGATGAGCGAGGGGACAATCACAGGGGATCTCTGTTAATAATAACAAAGAATTGAACCGGGAATCGAAGCAAAATTGGTTAGATTACGAGAAAAAAAACACAGAGAAGTAATTTTTCAGTATCGCAATGCTTGATTTCATGCTACAGGATCCTTAGCAGCTCTCAAATCACAAATTCTACCAAACCCACTCTATTCTTTAAATATTGCTCCTTACGATTTCAACCAACTTAAATCGATGACCATCATTTTCTGTTTGCTGATAAGCATCATCCATATATTATGCTAACATTCTTATTCCTGACATTTGCTCTACATGTGATAATCACAGATTAACTCATTTCATTAGTTGTTTTCACAAATAATTTATCTTTCATAAATATTTTGCAGCAATTAAATCTTCATTAATTGAAATCTCTGAATATTTTACCGCATGTTTTTGCTTAATTTTTTATTACACTTTAGGGATCACGATTAATATAAGAAATACAAACTTTAACGGTAACTGATTTTAATATCTTTTTGATGAAATTTAAAAAATAATTCCTAAATTTCTTTTCAATATCAAATAATGAATTTTTATTCAATTTTTTTTTCTTACAGTTTGAAGATGTGATAATACCAGCTGACGGAGTGATGCTTTTCTACAATGTTTCGGAAACCTCACCTCCGATTATTTTATCCTATACAGAATACGAACAGATGAATTTTTTACTTTTTGAAAACAACTTTTTATTAATTGATCTTAAAAGGTGCTTGGACTGTAGATTTCGAATAATCGTGAAGCTAGTAGCTTTAAAATATGGTAAGTACTTTTTTTGTATCTACTTGAATAAGTAATGCATTTTTATTTTCTGAGAAACAATGAAATGATAAGATAATGATGGGATAAGTGCATATAATTTATGACAATTTTAATATTTTTTGCTAAATTTTCTTCAAGAAACTCAAAATCATGAAGTTTCTGTGAGCAATAGATAATTTTACCTAGTTAGAATATCAAAGTAGGTGTTAAAATATTTTTTCTAAGTGTTTTCTATTATTATTGCAATGGTTGTTACCATGACCATTCAATATCTAATAGATTTTTTTTTCATTTATGTTCCAAAAGTCAATGAACATAAAGACAAAAATGTGCATACGATTTATGATCAAATAAGAAAATCCAACGTCAAATTGTAACACAACATTAATACAAGACGTGTGGTGTCTAACAGGAAGAAATCTGAATTCAGCCAATTAAATTTGTAAAAAAATTCAAATTCGATAAAATTTTTTGGCTTAATAACGAAGACGGTGAAGTAGATATACAAATAATTTTTCCAAAATATGTTCTAATGCCATCTCAGACATTGTAATACCTCTAAATATTCTAGAGATATTTTCTTTTAGAAATGTCCCTAAAGCTAATAAATACATAGTCAAAATCTGCATGTAAAAGCTTTTTCAATGAGGAAATTCGTTGTGAAATTGTAACTTATGCGGAACATTAACAAAACAAGTTGTATGCAATCTTAACAGAAAGAAACTTCTAGGCAACCAAGAAAAATAAATGATTAGTGTTTGCATTAATTCACAAATTATGCTTATTAGTTTTTAATCTTTCAGTTTGGAAGCAAATGCAAATAACTTTGTAGGGGTCATTAATCACAAAAGAAACAATAAGAATTTTTCAGCTTAAAGATATTTGTGTTTCAAAGTTTTATAGAGCTGAAATTCTCAGGTTAAAACAATATATTTTGAAACGCAGAAGCTGCTTCTAGTTTTTGAAAGGCTAATTTTTATTTTCGAATGGTTGAAAAAGTTCTCTTTTGTTATTAAAATATAACTAAAATAAAAAAAAGTAATCCAGTTTCATTTCTAAGCAAAGACTTCAATAAATAAACATGCAGAGGAAAATTTATCGAACACTTTAGAAAAATTTTCTTTCAACTATTTATTAGTTTTTAACATTTATTTTACAATTATTCCTGAATTTTTATTATGTTCAAACGATTTCATATTAGAAAAGTATTTATTTTCATTTCAATGATTTCCATACGCTTTTGTTTAATTTGACTTGCTTTATGTTTGTAAAAATGAAATTTAATAATCGATTTTTCGCTTAATTTTTTATGTACCTCAGCTTTGAAATTTTATGTACGTATGCTTTCTACAACAAACTTATTATTACTTTCTCTGAGTTTCGTCATCAACCAATTAATTCCTTTAGTTAAAATTGTATTATATATTAGAAATGCAGATTGCTGCTAGTGAAATATTTTCTATCGCAACCTTCTGTTAATACTTTCTCTCATCTTCATTACCTACTAATAAATTAATTTAGTTTAAGTTGTATTATATATTAACAATGGTGATAGTTGATAAAGATGTGTTTTCTAAAGCAATACTCTGTTATTACTTTCTCTTAGGCTCGTTATCAAGAAACCAATTAGTTTAATTAAAATTGTGTTATATAGTAGCTATAGCGATAGTTGGTAGATATCTGTTTTGTATCGCAACGCTCTATTATTACTTTCTCTAAGGTTCGTTATCTTCTAATAAATTAATTTAGTTCAAATTGCATTATATATTAGTGATCGTGCTAGTTGGTTGACACTTTGAGAAAAAAGATATTTGTAAGATTATAAAATAAAAATAAAAGATATCCACTTTTAATAATTAATAAAGTGTGTTTTCAAAAACAGTTTTAGATGTTTTATTTCGTCATTTATTCTAAACTCAAATTCTACTTATTTGCCATTAAAAAAATAATTACGAAAAGAATTTTGTTTCCTTTTTCTTTTCTAGAGTGCAATTCGACTCTGAGTCTAGCTCAAGGCTCCCTGGAATTGGTGAAGCATTTTCCTCCAAGGAGTTGCGAGCTCATTTTGCAGGCGCCGCCGGCCCATAGAGTTCTATTGAAGATCTCGGAGAGTGCCAGCGCCAACTGCTCTCCTCAGAACATAATTCTGGGACCACTTGCAGGAGTGCCAGCTCAGAAAATATGGTACGTACTTTTTTCTTTTGCGATATTATTTAAGAAATATGGCTTGTTAGGATCTGCGAGGCATGTTCAGACCAGGTAACCATATTAGGTTTGTAACTTCCTTTATGGATCGTTCTAGAACCGCTTTAGGGTACTAGTTCACAAAATGCAGGACAAAATTTTCTTGCATTCTTCTTTAGAAACTACATAATAGCTCCATCAGATTCTCAGCAAAAAAAAGCACCATTTTTTCGATGCATCCAATTGGTTACTCTGAAAATTTTTAAAAATTAAAACTGTAAAAAACAAGATTGATACACACAGATACGCAATTCCAATTAAGGAAATTTCAGATATGGAGATAAGAATTTGCCGTGTAAGTAAGTAGGTTCTCGCTTTCTTGGTGGATGGATTAAGGGTGTAGGGTAAGTTATTTCCATACCGATGTCGCGGCTGATCAGTTTGGGATATATAGGGTTATATTTTAAAGGGATACATTTTACCTTCTTCTGAGTGCCCAATTATTTTCTTGTAGCTGTTTGATCATTCAGATTAATCCAGATGCTAAAGACTGATGAGGGTAGTTCTATTGAGGTTATACAAATAGATAATTATTTAGAATTTCCAACGGAAACACATTCGATTTCCTAAATAAATTAAGCAAACCTCAAATGAGTATACATGTTTAATTGCTTTTCAAAATTTACCTCAGCGATGCATCGTTTTGTTTTATAACATAGAATATTATATACTTATATTAACCAGTAATGAAAAGTGTGTATCAACTATGCATTTTTCTCTTAAATAATATATAATTCTCGTCATGAATATTAAAATCTATATTATGCTATCAGTTAAAATATTACGATGGTATCAGCAGATTACCTGGAAAAATATGAGAAACAGGTATAGTTGTTTTAAAAGAAAACATATATCAGTAATTTGAATATACAGTTAAATAAAAAGGGCTACATAAAACTACTATAATTACCAGACAGCAACTCTCTAATTGCAGATATCAATGACTTTTCATTTTTATGTTTATATTATCAAAAGTACAGTTTTGCAATTGAATTACGAGAAAAATATCATAATAATTATTAGATGTCAATAATATCATTAATGAGAAACATTCTAATAACAAATAGTTTTTAAAAAGTTTATTGCGAGATTATTGCAAGAATGGCAATAACTGTTGCTAGAATACAAAAAGTAGTGTCCATACTTATTTTTGAAAAGTCCTAAGACTGTGCCTGCTTGTAAGAACCTTAGCGATTCAAAATTTTGCGAGTTTGAAAAGTTTGCTATACTCCACAAAAAGAAAAAATGCTTTGAAATTTTCTATTGTTTAATAGTAAGTAAACATATCTATTTTAAAGCATTTTGGTTTTGGGAGATTGATAGCAATTAAAACAATTATTAGGTTTGAATGTTACCTTTAATTCACTGTAATTAAAGCAATTTCACAATACTATGCAGTATACTTAATGGTCTTAATGAGCCAGACAAATGACATAAAATCTTGATAACTATTGCAAACTATGTACAAAATAGAATATTGTACAGGAAAATTATGTTATATTATAGATATAATATAACATATAAAATATAATATTACATTATTATTTATAAATAAATATTATATATACAAAACAGAGTATTATATATACCGGTGTCCTGCTTAGGGGTAGCGTTTCTTCCTAGTGTTCTGGCCGTCCCGGTTCACGCATGGTTGTTATTCTGTTTTCTATTTGTGAGTAGTGTGAATGTGCCCACTTGTAAAAAGGGGTTGTGCAAGCGAATGTGAAGCATGAAGTAGCTAAGTCGTGGCCCTAGTTGGCGCTACTGAAAAACAAGGGACACTAATTAAGGCTTAAAATCGCTGACAGCAATCAACGGGTTTGTCAATAACAAGTGTCTTTGGAAACAATAACAATAGAATATCATATATAAAAGAGATTATTAGAATTGGAATAGAATAAAATGTACAAAACAAAATATCAAAAATAGAGTGCAATAAAATATTTAAAAAAATAGAATACTGTTTACAAAATAGAATATAGTATATAATAATCGAATGGAATATTTCAGTGCTGTAATATAGAATTAAAATAAAAGATATTTAAAGTGCAAAATATGGTAACGTCAAACCAAGCTTTTAAAAGCTCATCTGCCGATGTTATAGCTTAAACAAGCAGTAATATTTGCCATTGATGTTCTGTGCATAAACTGATAGTAATCTAGCGGAAGTTTTGACTAAAAAAGTAGTAGTGGCACTGTTAATCAGCGTATGAAACATTTTGATGTTACAATATAATTGTGGATGAGTTATTTTCAAATTTTCAGCGAAGATTTGGCCTTGATAGTTTTTTTTTTTTCAACTCCGTAGTTGTATTTGTCAAATTTTATCCTAATTAATGAAATTATTTTTCAATTGTAGGCTTAATGCAATTAAAGATTAGTTTCAGTTTTAACGGATATGGCCTGAAATGAGAAATTCTTCTAAATAATCTAAAATTTAGAAAGAAAGCAACACTTAAATTAACTTAAATTATCTTTTTAAATTGTGTAATTTTACATTCATATTTAAACCTTATACGAAAATGGAGCATTTATGACTAAAGAAAATCCTATCTTGTCAGTTTTACGATATTGGAACACTTGGTGGAATAATCCTTAACTTTTGAGCAGCTTCTTATAAAACGTTACGGATGGCTGGCACTTTTGACCATATCTTGCTTAAGGAAAAAGCACCCAATCATATCCGCTTTGATTCTCAGCATGAGTTCCCAGATGGGCAGTTAGTGTAGGGTCGGTGACCTCTAAAGTGATTTACTGCTCCTCAGTAACTCATATAACGTTAAAGAGAGAAATCTGATCTTCAGAGAGTCCTGGAGTTTGTAGATAGGTTTCTTAGAGAAATTGAATTCTTTTTAAAAAATACAAAAACCCATTCTCAGATATATTAAGAATAAAATATTAAACCAAACTTTGAATTTAAACGTGAGTTTAAATTAATAAAAATAAGCAGAATAAAAGGTTAATGCTTTTATCACAAGTATTTATTTCACAAGTATTTGAAAGAAATATATTTCAACTATATGAAAGCAAGATTTAAAGTTACTTCTTGAGAATAATTTGTATAGAATTTTATGAATATTGCACTGTAGAAAGGAGAACCATAATTTTGTTTTTTTAATTTCTGGAACACATTTCGGAAACAAATGTATTCGAACATTAACTATAGAGCTTAGAAGCAACTGAAAGAAATTTCATGATAAAAAGTAGATTCTGTATTTTTAATGTTTAAAGAATTTTCAATAATACTTCACAAATAAAAAAATAGTTCTGAAAAAGTATCTTCTTTTCATTTCACTTTTTACATTGTAAATTATTGCAAATTTAATGCTGAATTAAAATTCTTTACAACAGAAAGTATAAATATTTTTAATCTTGAAATTACGGTTTGAACAGTTTGAGGCGAAAATTTTCCGATCATTTGGTGCTGAAAAAGGCCGTTTCGTTGTTGAAAAGTTAAAGGTAAGGAAAAAATGGAATTTCCAATTCTAGCATTTTTTGTCCTTCTTATTTTATATTAAATGATTTCTATCCTTTTAAATCTTTAATAAAACTTGAAGTCTGGATACTTAAAAATTAATAAAAAATATTTTTATTTTAAAAGAAAAACATTTAATATTATCATGATTAAAAGTTAAAATTGCTGAATTCTGATATAATTCATTCAATTCATGAGTTCACTGTCAATGGTTAGAAACAATTTTTATTATTATTGAACCTTAAAGACTTGTTATTACATGAGTATTATTTTCAATATCTATTATTTGTAAATTGAAAAAATATATTTAATTCTGCTTTAGGTTTTTGGAGTCATTTTCTTTTTTCACATTAAAATTTCTTCTTTCAAGAACAGAAGAAGTACTCATCAAAAAAGCAATTACAAGAAAATTTTGTTCTAAAGTTTAAGTATTTACATTTCAAATTTCATTTTGAATAGATGATATATATTTCAGAGCAATTATTACTTTACTATTTAATATATTCAGTTTTGTTAAGCGATATATCGAAATACTCAATGATTTCAAATAAAATAATATTTTAAAGTATTCAGCTTCTGTTATACGCTATTTATTTAGTTAATACTTATCCTTAGATAAATCAGCAATTAGTAAAGAAAGCAACTCCTTATTATATGTGAATGCGCCTTAGAGAATTCGGACGTTATTTTCGAATATACAGAAGACAAAAGCTATTGTAAGGGAATTTCACATAATTAGGCACCTGGAACGTATTTAAATACGTAAACAAAGACTGATAAATGATTTGAAAGCTTTTCTGATGAAAAGAAAAGAGCTATTCAAACGGATTTCTAAACAACTTGCATGGTTTCAGTTAAGAAATGCATTATCCTTCCAAGTGAATTTTCTCTCATAGAAAAGGATCAGAAATGGAATTTAAAGCTTTCAGCTAAAATGAAGTAACTTTTTCCTTTTATTTCAAATTCCATGGTTGCAGAAATGAATGAGAAATGGTGCATATTTATTTAAAATGTTATCTTTGATTATTCTAAATAAAGAACAACATGTGAATGTAATCAAATTTCGACGAACGTGTTGATTGAAATTTTATTTCAGAAAAATAAAGAGTATTTAGCCCTTTAACGTCCAACTTAATATAAAATACTGAATTCAGGAAATCAATTTTTAAATGTTAAAAATTCCTAGATCAAAAAAATTAATTGTGAAATCCAATTAACTGCCCTAAAATGTGAGAAAGTTGGAAAATATCATCGAAAGATTAGTAAAAAGTATAAATATATAAATAATTAGAATAATAAGCGTTTACTTGAAATAATTATTCTTCTAACTGCGTAAATCCAAGATTAAAACATGCTTTTACAATAACTTCTGAGTTATGTGAGCTTTCGGTTTACTTAGGTTTCTCAAAGTCTAATTTCAAGTTTTTTTTAATTTATATTTAAGAGGAATATCCCTTGAAAATCCCGAGCTTAAAAATGACTGGGTCAACAAATTGAAGAAAATTTACTTCTGGAACGTATAAAAAACATGAATGTGATTTAGCTCTAGCTCTTTCTGTTTCGGTAACGGCAGCCGTAGCCCAGTAACCAGTTCCTTGTCATGTTTATCAAAAAGAACTGTAAAATCGTCTCACAGATGACACGTTCTGTCATGAAGAAATGAAATTAAAAAGAAATTTAAAAATAATTCTACTCCCTCATTTAATATCAAATCTTTCCAAGCAGATAAATAGATTATTAAGATGTGGTATAACACACACAGAACACACATACGCAACTTTTGAATTCATTGCATTATTACGAAAATAAGACAAAGCAAAAAAAGCGAATTATTATATATTGACTTCAGAACATGGCTAATGGATGGCAGATACTAGTTGAAAATGCTTTCTCCTTCATATATTGAATAATTAATGAATTAATTAATATTAAATACATGGATTATTATTTTATTATTATTGATTAATATTAAATACCTGGAAAACCAAACTTAACTCTGCAGGTTTTTTTGTAAAATTGTAAATAAAATCTTGTCATATTGCTCGTTTAAAATTATAAAAAAGTGTAATCTAACTGAAAACGCGAAACTGAAAAATGCATGGCAGTCCGGAGTCCTAAGCATCAGTTAACAGTCCAGAGCAGTTTACTCCTTCTCTAATACGCTTTTGCAAGTCATGTGTAACCACATGCCCTTTACTTCTAATTTATTTTTGTGTTAAATCGAGATTTTTCAGGAAAGACACTTGTATAGATAAATTTAAAACGCAAAAACTTATAAAAGTATAAAATTGGATCCAAATCGTTAAAGGATTTCCAAGATAGGCGAAATAATTTTTTGTATGCACAAGAATTGATTGTATTAAGGTAGATTTATTTTATTAATAATGATAAAAGGAAGTAGCGACTACTTTCAAAATCTTTCAATTACTTCGAAAACAAATTAAAGGAAAATATTCAAAATTAAAATATTTCGACTTCAAAATCGACTTAATGTTTCGTTTATACCTCTTAATCATTGTCAAGATGGTAGATAAAAAATTAATTTTTAGATAAAGTAAAAACGAATCAATAGAATGTGTTCGCTTCAGCCACAGAAGTAAAAAAATATATATATTTTATGAAACGAAAGCTGGGCGTTAACGGATCAGTCTGTTCTGATAAATCCTTAGGCTAAAGATTTTATTTTGTGTGATATTTATTATGAAAAGTGGCAAATTATGAAGAGAGGCAAACTCAAAGGTGTTATTTCTAATTATGGTTATTACCTTTAACTTAACTATAAATACATATCACCAAGAATATAATTATTAATAAAATAAAATAACAAATAAATTATAAATAAATAAAGCAAATAAGAAAAAAATCTGCAATTGATCTTTCAGGAGTTATTTTAATAAAAAGATGTAAAACAGCACTAAAATAAATGTATAAATATTGCGTTTAAAAAAAGTGTGTGTTAATAAGCTTCTTTCTGGTAGGTAAAATTATCTTACTTCTATAACATAACGTGAAAGACATTACATCTATACTTTATCCAATGTATTTCTAGTGAATTTCAATAATTTAATTCATCTTTTATAAGTTATTCGAACATCAATTATTTTCATTTTTCAAGTAAAAACAAATTCAAGTTTGTGTGAAATACTGACTATTTTCCCTTTAATCCGTGTGTGAAATACTAACTATTTTCCCTTTAATTCGCGTTATTGCCGAGTGAAAATAACACGAATGAAACTTTGCTTTATTATAATATAAATGTAGCAAAAATTAACAATAGATAAACTTACTAAAATGACATCAATTAAAACAAGATTAATTAAAAATATATTCACTACCACAGTGGTTTAATTTAATTCATTTGAAATCTGATGTAATGTATAGGTTATTTGACACCAGTGAATGAACTAAAAATCATTGAAAGATTAACATGTAAAATTAATAAAAAATTTATTAATTAATTAAATCTAGAACAATTGAAAATAACGAAAGATTTACCAGAATAGACGATTAACCGACTTGAATTCCCCGGATTTATAACAGCTTATATTTTTTCGAAGCATTAAAAAATAAACACACGAACATATATTTTAAACTACAGAAAACATTTTTTCGACTTTTCGAATTTTATTTTATTTTGAATCAATTTCGATTAAAATGGAATTTAGAATTTTCATTTTCAGCTAAATTTACACTGCTTGTGATCTTTACTTCCCATTAATTAAATTTGATTAACATTTTTTTTTTTTTTTAGAAATCTTAGGAAAATTTTTTACAGCGGGAGTAATTTTTTTTTTGTCTTTTGTGAAAATCAAGGAAAAAAGTAATGAAAACTAAAATGTTCCTAAGAAAATTACTTGATCTTTCATTTTATATTTTCATCTTTGTAAGTTTAATTACTATTAATTTTGTTTTAATATTAAATAATAATTTTAAAAATAGCTTAAATTATCCAAATTTAAATTGTGTGAATATGTGAGTGTGAGTGTGTTTTCTCGTAAACAGAAAGAGTAAATACTTTAATCATTTAAAAATTCAAAATTGATATTTTAAAGAAACTCCAAGGAACCAAAAAACAAAATTTTCTTTTTGTCTTGAATCATGATATACATTCAGAAACGCTTTGAACCGGTAGATGAAATTTTGTCCTAGGTCCTTTCTATCAAATTTGTAGATTTCTATCAGGTTTATAATGTAATCGATTTAGATGAAGCATGTCTATTTAAATAACAGTAAAGATGATAATAACAAAACGTTAAAAGCAAAGATAGATAGAATTTCGTACACAGATTTAGCGTCTAAAATGTAAATCGTTATCAAATTTTGAATCATATCCGTTAATATACTGACGTCTTTCGTCCTGTACTTCCGTACGCATGTCAACGCGAATACTAAAAAACGCAACTGCTTAAGTGAATGAAATTTGTTCAGTGATTTTGTTACTAAAAGTGTAGTTTCGTGTAAAATTTTAGTTTTAGACTCACTAGAAAAAAAAATCCGCCGAAATTAATATTCATTTTTTATTGATATTCTACGAAGTACAAAACTGCCTGGCTACGGACTCAAAATATGAACATTTGAGCACGCGGTTTTGATGGCTTTCACCAAGATCTACAGTTTTATATGGAGAAAGATAAATAATAGTTTTATCAGAGAGCTTGCGAGAAAGTTATGATGGTAAACTTTTTTCTAATTCACTTTCAGAATTTTTCTCAACTCCAAGTTTTGAGGAATCTCCACATTTAAGACAATCTTGTGTCAGAAAAACATTTTTTCCAATTATGCCTAACCATTTGTTTGCTTGTTAATATGATAATTGAAAACCGCTTTGGGCAAGAAGGATGAAATTTGAACCTTGATATCTATTTCTAATTTGAGGGCTTCTCTCTAACTGTGAACGAAATCCATATAGAAGACGTTTGTCTGTCTGGGTGTCTGAATGAAATCTAACGCTGCAGTTTTAAAACTGAAAGAGCTAGATGTATAAAATTTAGTTCACAGATATATCACTTAAAGGACAGATATATTTCAAATTCCAACATATTTCAAATCCATCAAACAGGTTGCTATATTTCATCCTACTATTTCCTAAGCATGTAAACGAGACATTTCAAAAACGCAGTGAATTCAATATATTGAATTTCATATGTAATTTTGATTCTACAATTATTAATCTATGTGAAGCTTTGATATTAATCAGTCGGAGAACAGGTGACAGATTTTTTAGTACTTGCCGTTCCAGTTATTAATCGCAAAGTTGTGCTTAAATAAGCTCTTTTGAATAAAATTACTAGCCTATGGTATGCAGATACTAATTCACATTTATTAGAGAATATGCTAGAAAATTGCGAGGAGACGATGGCCATTTTATTGTAAATAAAACTATTTGAAAAAATCTATCAACAGCACGCATTTTTTTCTTTTTTTTTTATCCATTACTTCTAATCGCTTATATTGGAGAAATATGCTTTGACATAGTCATTCCAAAAATGCATTTACTTTTCTTCTTGTTTATCATTTGTTCATCGCACAAAAAATAGCAATTTTTATACATTTTGAATAGAAAGGAGTTTATTAAAATGATCCACACATGGTTTCAAAACAAATGCCATCTAACCTTAGATCTGAGTTGAGTAAATTTAAATTTTATTATTATTTTAATGCTCATAAAATGCACAATAGGAGTTTAAATTCAATTCATTAGAATAATATTATCCTATTTTCAAAATTTCAAAAATAAATTCAAAGATATTAAAATAATGTTTATAGTAATTTCAGTTCATTTCATCTCTAAATTTACCATTTTCTATTAGTATCACTAATTTCACATGGGCAGTTTTAAAAGCTAAATAAATTTCTAATAACTAGAATGTATCTAAACGAATGTTTAAATTAAATAATGACAGTCAAGTCTTTTTGATCTGTTATCTTAGGGTACACAATTTCTGAAACATTGTTTTAGAAATGTTAAAACACCCACATATTGATTATTTAATCTTCATTTACTTTAACCTGCTGTTCTATTCACATTTACTTCACGTATGTATTGCTCGGGTCAATATGACCCGCCTCAGAAAACTAACCTTTCTTGCAGTAATTGACAGGTGCCATTTAAGAAATGGTTTATACACTAGTAATATAAGTTTTTAAAAATGCCTTTAATAATATTAAACAGTTATAATGAAACAAAAAAAAAATTGAAATTGAAACTCACAATAATATTAAGCATCAATAAAAAACGCAGAAAAATATTCGAAATTGAAATTAACTTTTATTAAGAATTTGAGCAATAATATTTTACGTGAAATTTGCGAATATTATTATTACAATTGCAACATACTTATTAGTTTTACTGCCATTGCTTAACGAACAGAGCTTGCACTTTTCACGCTTGAAATGCAATGAAGTAAGAACAAATGCATTGTATACAGATATATCATGCATGTTATTAAATACTATCCTGGTCCAGTTATTTGTTTTTCTTTTACAATTGTAGGTGTTTAAAAGTGGGTCCAAAGTATCAAAAACACCTTTATATGAATTATGATCTAAGATCATTAATGGGATTTTCTCAGGTCTGTTGCTACTTTCTTTGTCATCATGGAAAGTGCTTATAAAAATAATACTCTTGTTTTTTTCTGGTATGTAGTTTATAACTGCTGTGTCTTCTGTAAAATAACATGAGCTGTGAATTTCTTTTCTTTTCTTTTTTTTTTTGGCGGGGGGGGGCATTTGTTTAGGAAGTTCTGATTTATTTTTTCTAATGGTGCCAAGCAAAGTCATTTTCCGTTTCAGAAGTTGTTCTAAGTTGTAAGATGTGAAAAAATTATCATATGTACATCGTGCCCGAATACTCATAAGTAAGATTACATTTGTGTTTTCGGCTCATACGAAGTTTTACTGTAACAGAAAATCCATATTCATCCTATATTTAGATGGCTTATTTGGTACAGACTTTTTGAAAGAACATAAGCCACGAAATCCTACTAATTTTTTTATAGTAATATTTTTATTTTTATTTATAGTAATATTTTTATTTTTATTTATAGTAATATTTTTATTTTTATTTATAGTAATATATAATTTTAGTAGAATTTCTATCCATTTTACACAGATATTTTTCTCTGAAGCTAAATTATATAAATTTCTTGAAGAGTGGATTTGTTATCAAAATGAATAACTTTCAATATGGGTCAAAACATTTTGAGATACATTGTCGAACAAAATATGTTTCTGCCGGTTTCTTCATCCCATAAGCTTTATCCTGATTCTCTGTATGATTTATAAACATCAGCTAACAATAATAATTTAATATAGGCTTGAAAAGTTTTACTTTCAATATTTTTCCCTTTTTTTCTATAAACGCTTCCTACTTCAATATCAGTCATATTTATCATTTCGTTTTCAATTGAATAATGGAATACAACCTCAAATGCATTTTTTACGTCTGATATACTTGACGTTGTATATAATATGACGCCTGGAGTAGATTTTATAACATTAGAATGTGGCAGTGAATCCAATATCCACTTTATTCCACTATTTTTTTACTGAATAGTCTCTTTATAGTTCAAAACAGTTAGCAGAACTTACAATCTCAATTTCATTAATTGTATGATTTTCATACTCCGATAATTCTTCGCTGTCGAAAACTTCTATTAGTTTAGCTATATCAACATGACTTAAATTTCTGAGATTCGCCATTTTTTGTCTCACATTCCCCGCAGCAACTCTTTTACACTACATCAAAAAGTGAAATACAGTAAGGGGAAAAAGAAACGTTGCTATAAGAGTAAAGCGATTGGTACTCAGCCAATCATATCAATTTTCGGACCTTGCACGCACTCTTTTGTTAGGTGACTAAACACAAACGTCAATGAAATAAGTTTCGAAAATATATATATTGCAGAAACTATTGCTATTCTTTTATTTTAAATTATCCGATTAAAAGAGAACAAGTATGAGTAAAAATAAATGTTTTTTTTCATTCTCTTAAATTGATCCGAACGAAACATCATACAAAATTTGAAAAATATCCTTCCGAAATAAAAAAAATAAACCTATATTTCTCTAGTAATACATATTTGTATTATATACCGAATATGTCAAGAAGTTTCTTAAAAATATTTCAGTTATATATATTTTTACGAAGTTATAAATTTTCATATAGATCCGAACAAAACAGGAGGGTTAAGTTAAACACTTAGTCTATTTTAATTTTGCAAAAAATAATTTCTTTCAATCTCAAGTTTTATGGGGTTTTCTGCCTAAGAATGTCAAATATTATCTTTATCACCTTTCTTGAAAGAAATATATTGAAACAAATTGTTTGAGAATCTATTTTATAGCTCTCCTCTGAAAATCGTCAATCAAATCTTGCGGCTCCATCTGTAGGAAAATAAATATACCTAAAACTTTTGAAGCTTTTAAGAAGAATAGTCTTCCTTATTCGCTTTTCATCGAACGTATATACTTCATAAAATTATTAAATATTTTTCCTTTGTAATAAGAGATGAAAGATGGGGTAAAATCTAAACGCTGTAAGTTCTTTGAAAGCTGTAAGGTTAGATTTGTAAAGATTCCAAAAATTTTCTCTCTTAAATGAATTCATTTTTTGTAATAGGTATTATTTTAGTAACTTCTTTTCAACCAGTTCCCTTTTAAAAGCAGTTCTTGTCAATCTAAACTAAGTTCATGTGTTTTACTAAGTAAATTTTTTCCATTTTTAAGTGCTAAATCAAATTTTTCTTCTAACCTACGCTTCAAAGAGCATTTTCCACGAAGTGAAATCGTTTCTATAGCATAGGAAAAATCTTCATTCTTATATTCTTGTCTGAAGCTCTTAAACCCTTTTAAAGAATAAAATACAGAAAAATCAGCTGCTGAAAATTAAATTACAAAAGCTATTCAAAATTTAATTGCAAGGAAGGAACTTACATTGGCGAAGGATTAATTTTTCAATTAAAAACTAATATTCAGCCGCGCTTAAAAATAAAGTTTTTTTTCCCTGTTAAGGTTGATAATTGGTTTTGCCTGAATATATTTAATGCTGAACAATTGTTGCTAATGTTTTTTAAAAATTTAAAGTCAGAACATTCAGAATCAAATTTATAATTTAATAGAAAAATGTTCACAAAACTTTTAAAAGGTCATGATGGCCAGGCAGTAAAAACCCCAAGCAACAATGAAGGGGCACTTGTTAGATATCAGATTCTGCCTATTATCTACTGTGTATATGATCTGATACACATTATGTCTATAGCGGATGAAACGAGCTCGCATTAGTTAAAAAAAGAGGTCTGTAGAGGGGCAACATACAAATGAGTCGTCCTCGTCACTCGATATAGTTCATAATTACGAAATTACCTCAAAATGAAACTATCAAACTCTTGAACCTTGCATCCATTGAGTTAAACTGTACTTTCCAATTGGGAAACACAACGAGTATGCGGATAAATAAACTACCTGATATACAAGCATGTTTTCGCTTCTCTAGTGGATATAGGGAAATTGTGGGATCCAATTACCGAGACTGTAATGACGAGACATTACCAACGGAAAAGACTAGAGTCTTTGCGATGAATAGTTCTCTTTCCTTATCGGTTTTTGGAACTCCAACTCAATTTCCGAAGTCAGTTTTAAACTCGAAAGTCATTCAAAACTCCCCTGATACTTCGGCAAAGAATGAGCGAAGTATTTAATTTATCAAGAAATAGATTAATCATCAGTTGTTAATTAATCAATTATTAATCCATGAATATTAATTTCGTGCAATATTTTCAACAGAGGGATTTTTTTTATAACAAGATTTGGCAATATATGTATAAATAAATTGAGAACCATTTCAAAGATTAAATAATAAAAATTTAAAGGTTTCTTTAAAAAATTGAAGTTTAATAATTTATTAAAATTTTTAGTACTGCTTTTGTCAAAAATCAGTCAGCAACTAGGGCTCTTTGCTATTTTGTTTTAAACTCCAAATTTTTGATAAAAATATTTTTTCCACTTATTTTTCATTTTTTGATGAAATCCTTTCACCCATTTTGTTTTCAATTTTTTTAAAATAATTATACAAATTGTGATATCATCGAGTCAAAAGAATTTAATTTGTTCATGTTTAGATAAATAGTAATTTTTTTAATAATTTTTTGAATCCATGCTATATATTTAAATTGTGAAAATGTGTACATTTAAATAGAAATATCGATTTGAAACAAAGCATATTCACTTTCAATAGCTGTCCTTTTACTTGAGAACGCAATAAAAACATTTTCTTGGTAATTATATCTGATATAATAATTTTTCTTTTATTTGCAATTATACAATAGAAAATTAATCACTATTTACTTTAAAAATTAATCCATACTATTGAAATTTTTATTTGGAATCAAACCTTGATGTGAATTATTTAATAAAATTTAAGTATATTGTTTTTGCAATACCAAGACTCCCAAGACTAATCTTCAGAATGAAGCCATATTAAAACAAATATTTGCTTTTTGTGGCTCATATTTAAATTCTTAGTACGAGAAACACTTAAAAGCATTATTATTTTACAATCATTGATCTCAATAAATTCTTTTTTTCATGCCATTAAGTATTTTAAGAATATTTTTCGAAATAAATTTATTAAGACTCTTAAAAATTTATTATATCCGCCATTTTTATGTAAAATAATTCTTTATAAAAAACAAACACAATCGCTTATTTTATGACCAGTAATCGATTAGACTGAAAAGTGTTAGCAAAAATAATGCGATAAAAATTAAAAGTTAATTAGCTATGTACACAGATTTGTTTAATCATTCTACTGTGTGTATTTGGAAACCATTACTGGAAGGGATTTTGAGAGTTATTAATGGTTCGCTTTTATTTGCCTTGCAAATGTTTACATTGCTTCGAAACAAATCAGTATTCTCTGAAATTTTTAATGAAGCTTTCAAGAATTCCCGAGAAGACTGGATTGCAATAATATATAAAATAATTCTTGATTAAAAGCATTTTAAATCAATTATTATTTTTTAATTTGTAGATGATAACCGATCAGTGTTAATCAAATCAAATATTATCGTTCTTGAGGTCGATTACTTTTCTATTATATAATAATTTTGTACTATTTTTTAAAAAATTCCAAACATATTTTGCATAAATTTATTCCTTTTATAATTTAGTTAATTATATTTATTTTATTTTTTGTTTTGGGCACAGTTCGGTGCTTATGAAATTCAATTTTTTTTATTGAAACTTACTTTATATCCGATAACTTATTTAAGAATAACCGTTTTCTTAATGAAGCCTTTATTATTAAATATTTATAAAATGAAATACTTTTATAAATATCAATTAACTTATAGATAGATTTTTAAAGTTCCAAGCTTCTTTGAATAATTCATCTCTATTGCAAGCTGAATTAGCGAAGATAATTATAGATAGAATAACCTGCAAATATATCACATGAAACATAACTTCTATTTAACATGATACAATAAACTATAAAAATAATCATATTATTTGGCATGTTTACTGACGCCATAGAAAAAAGGAAGAAAATATTGAAATTTTAATGCTCTGACCTAAAATTTGACCTCATTCTGCATTAGAAATTTGCACGCCTGATGTTTTGAAACGCCACCAGTGTGTCGATTCCAGAAAACCTTCTATTGGTTATCATGATCTTAAATTTTTGAGATTCGTGAAAACCAATTACATATTACGGGATCTCTAAATATGTTTTAACTGAGATGTTATCATTTAAAACTGATTGACACAGTTGAGCATTCTGAAGGAACAACATATTTTAGTACTTTGCTTTATATATATATATATATATATATATATATATATATATATATATATATATATATATATATATATATATATATATATATAACTGCACTACTATTATTGAATTAAATCCCTTTCCCAGGAACATTTTCACCTTTTTCTAACTAGAGCAGATATAAACAAAGCAGACCATTTAGAGGAATCGCGGTTATAGTCTATGTGAAATGTGTTATGGAGATGAAATCTGGCTATTTCAGACAGCAGTCTAAAAGCATAACAAAAGTGGCTTAGCATAAGGATAGAAATGGATCATATAGCTATTGATGTAAAATCTCCTTTTTCGACCTCGTCGTAAAAATGTTAACTTGAAAGTCTCATGCATTAATTTAAAAAAAGAACTGTTTAGATTCTTTTTACTTCACAATGCATCTGAATGTAAATGTTTCCGTTTATGTTAGTTCTTCAGTACTTGTGATATTCTGATTGCATTTATATAAGAGGGGTGATCCAAAAAAAATTTTTACAAACTGTAGTATTTAGAAAGTAGAAATTGTGGATGGGAATATTGTTACCCAGAGAGGAGACAGAAGGCGCTAGTTGTTTTAAACTGGTCTTTCGAACTGATAGTGTTAGTACTGAGAACTGAAACAGCGACAGTAATAACAAGACGCCTAGAGAAATGCTCCCACTCAGGTATGATACGATATCTATGTACCAAGAATGTGACCCTATCGGACATTCACAAACAAATCATTGAAATGTACAGGGGAGAATGAATAGTGGCGAAATAGCCAACGACAGTTGTCATTCTGTTGCATAATACTCGGCCCCATACAGCTCGCCAGACTCAGCGATTGTTGGTATTGTTTAAGTGGGGAGATCTGGAACCATCCTCCTTCTACAGCCCCAATTTGGTTCTCAGTGACTATTTACTTTTCCCGGCTTTGAAGAATTTATTCGAAACAAGGCTCATATCAGACAGTGATGTTCAAAAAAGTACCTAGAGCTGGCTCAATAGCCAGGAAGCTGATTATTACCAAGGCGGGTTAAACAAGTTGGTCCAGCGGTGTGATAAATGCCTCAACAATATTGGTGATTATGTAGTGAAGTGACCGCCTCATATGTCTCTTTAATTACCATTTGTATCTTGTGTCTATTGTTGATAAAGAATTTTTTCTCTGCTTTGTAAACTTATTTTTGAATCACCCCTTGTATGAGAGAAAATACTAGCTTCATTGCAATTACTCTTTTGCATGAGTAATTTGGGGAAAAATTGTTGGTTTTAATGCCACAAGAGATAAATTTGCGTATTTCCTGAGATTATAAGACTACCTTTAAATTAATTTATTGTTTATTTCAAACGCGTCCCTAAACACAAATTAAAGATAAGAAATTTTATTGAAAAGAATTGTTATTTACAATACACTGAGAGAAAAGATACATTTTTTACTTATTAGTTAACATTTTGTATAGACATACTAAAAATACTTATTGATTCTTGCTTCTCTTTTACAGGACACCTTGCAACAATTCATCTAATGCACAAACAGAATTCTACATATCAGAATCAAATTCTCTAAGAGTTTATTGGGATGGAAACTTTGAAGGTGTGTGGCTTCGCTATGAATACCTCCCCCAGTGCACCAATCGAACATTTGCTGACAGCACGATCGGTCAGTTTTGCAGCACCGGCTACCCAGATATCATCTTCGAATGCAATATGATATATTCCATTTATGTGCCTTTTGGGTATTCGATTGAACTGAAACTGAGTCTTTTAGGCGTTACAAATGGTGCCTTTTGTCAAAATAAAACCCTTGAAGTCATTTCTCGTAATTCTTCTCGAGCAGAGAAACTTTTGTTGGGACTCTGCTTCGATGAGAACGACGATCAGAAAGACATATTGACCTTGCACACACCCAGAAATTCCATTGAAATTCGAATACGAACTGACACTGATTTATTTCACAGAGGATTTTGCGCAGCTTACAGAGCCCTTCCAAATGATCCAGCTCTTGCATCCGATTGCCCTTACAGTTGGGTGTCTGGTAAAAGTTTTTGTTACAAGGTCATTGATGAAAGACTTAATTGGATGGAGGCTGAAGAAGCTTGTAAAACGAGAAATGGTCATTTAGCAAGCATCACGGACAATACAGTGGCTTTACTTATTGATGATATTCTTAAAAGCAGGTGAGTTTCGTCTTGATAAGCCGTCTTAGTTGTCTCTTTATGCTTTCATTTGCTCATTAACTCCCATAAGATACAATCATGGAATAGAAACTCTTCTTATATTTCATTATATTAGTTTCCAATATTTTTCCGACTAAATTTTTAACCTTTTCCATGTCATTTTACTGTAAATTAATATAAACCATTTTTACGTTTAAAAGAAAATACTAGCATTGCGATGGTTTAAAGAACATCGAATGAAAGAGGGAAAAAACCGTCTGTATAACTTTAAAAAGTGCAATTAATATATATTTATAACTTAATTATTGAACAATTCATGATAATTTATATTAAAAATAATAAACATGTATCCATATGCATACCGAAAAGAATGAAATGATATTTTACCTATCTTCTAAAATGAATTATTTAGTGTACTACGGAAGTCTATTTAGATACTACGGAATCTTTTTTTTTTCAACACTAATACAAGTATTAAATAAATGCCTATCTTTTGTAATTAACTTAAACTTAGTCAATTATGTTCAGTAGCGTTCTCTGCAGCTTCAATAAGAGAGTCACTAAAGAAAGGAGCTAGCATTGTGTATTCATTAAAGCAAAATTGCTAATTCTTAGTAATGAATGGTTAACATATTTTACATTTATCTAAATAAATTAATCAAAAATATAGCAATCGTTATATTAATGAATATAAATCTATATGTATGATAATAACAAGGAATTTGTAAATTTGAAACTGGACTAATTCTTTTTCATGAATATTCCCTACAACTGTATAGCTTTTTTCAGCTTATTCAAATAGATATACATTTAACTCGTTACTAGCTGCGAGGTTCATCTGTGATTCACAGCTACCATTCATGTGTATTGAACCATCTATTTGAATAGATAACCAGTCTCTGAAACAGTAAAGATTGTAAAGAAAGGAACAACTAATTATTCTATGTATTCGATATAATTATGTATTAGACGTGAGTCATGGCTAATAGAAAAATAATTTCAATTTGCAAAGGGAAATCGGCAAATATACATTTCTTTAAATATTACACGTGGCTATTCAAACTAAATTTAAATTATTTTGGTTAATTTAATATCAAATTTTAAAACAACATGAGCGATATTTGGGAACGGAAGAAACCATTGACAAATGAAAGGAACACCTTAAGACTGCCAATTTGAGTTTAGTTAAATTTACATTCCATTTTAGTGCAGTGCAAGATTTAATTTAGAAACATAATCTCATAGATTGGAAACGTAGTCTTATGATGGAGTCAGAACTCCAGCCCCATTATTTCCCTCACCAACGTGAGGATATCTGAGTTTCAGTGACAAATTTAATATGCATGAGATCCATATAGAATCTGATTTTCGATCACGAAGCCAAGATCTCCCCACTTGGCCACCACAAGAAAAAAGAAAATATATCTAGTTTATTTCGTGTTATTCTAACTAAGAATTATCGATCCGCTAGAGCTGTCAATAAAATCTGCTGTACCACTGGTTTTCTGAAACCAAAAAACGAAAATGCTCTGATCTAATTTGATAATAAACAGACATCTCTTGTGTTAACAATATCCTCAAATGCAATAGAAGTCCGGATGAATTTCAGTTTCCTTAGCAGTTAATTCACTACTTGAATCAATACCAATCTCTAGTTAATAACAGTAATAACAATCCACAGGAAGAAAAGAATTTATACAACAATGGAAGAAACAATGCGGTTTTCTCTGTAAAGGAAGATATATTATTTCATTTTATCTTTTCAGATACGTAGTTCATATTACCTATACATGTTAATGCTTCTTTGTATCAATTGATATTTTTTATTATTTGAATTATATCAATTGTTTGTCAGCAAATTCGAAATGTTTTACTTTCCTCGAGTTTCGTGTCAGGATGAATTTCAGATCTTTTATTCAGATAAATATTTTTAGAGTAATTGTGTTTTGTTTTCTGAAAAATAAACAGTAACTAAGCAAATAATCAATAATTAAATTAGCCGAAATCAATTATTTTCTCTAACGTAGTGCATGTAAAATTCATTCGATATGTAGGTCATTTAATGTTTCTTATATTCTTTGTCATACATTCTCATGATTTTAGTACTCAAAAAAGAAAAAAATAAATACTTCTAGCAACTAAAAAAAATTTGCAGCAGCTTCTTCTAAATCATAAATTTGCATCAATATGCTCTTTTTAGTTTCTAATAAGTTTACCTTCAACTTCAGTTGATTTAGTTATATTAACGTCCCATATTAAAACAATACTAAGGTTATTTCGGGAGGCCCGTCCAATTTTTGAACCGCTATCAGATGACAAGGATGCAGCCTGTGCAGACATCCTTATATATAGATTCCAAACCATATCAGCGAGGGGACGTTTGACCCCGACTTGTAGCAGACCCGCTTGCACGACCATTTGTCCATATAAACTGGTCTTGGAGCCTGAGACCTTCCGGTTCTGTGGTCCGGACCTTACCACTAAGCCACCTCGAACTTTCAGCGTCTTTTGGACTAGAGTGACCTGGTGGTAAAACATCGTACTCGAGTTTTAAGAGATCACGGTTCGGAAATGGTTCCACCTTAAAACCTCTCAGTAAGCGAATCTCGTGTACTTTAAAATCCCTGATGTACTTATATTTCCTTATCCGCCGGTGTTGAATATCTTCCTATTGTTGGTAGTGGTGTGAAGCACAGGCTTAGAGAGAGAGGGGTGTGAGTGGATGTAGTCCTTGTTATCTGACCGCTATTTAAAATAAGAGATCCATCCCAAAATATATCCATTGTTGCTACGAAGTGAACATTAAGACAAATAAATGCAGTAACTCTAAACCACTTAGGAAAGAAGAACCAGTGGCATTGTGGGTTAAGGCAAGACATGATTGAACTCATAGAGGAGAGGAAAACAGGTTATGGGCTCAATCTGTACTCTCAGACATTGGTTTTCTCCCTGCTTAAGCATAAATGCTGGCCAGTTTCTTTAAAAAATACTTCCTTATTGGAATAACCAATGCCCATATATTGCATTTAAGTCTGAATTCTGCACCCGGGGATGTTTGAGTTCCCAAAACCTTCTTTAAGGCTGTTTAGAATAGCGATGGTATCTTGCTTCTACTTTTTATGACTCCAAAACTCGTAATCGAAAATTTACAAGCATTCTTAAATACTAAAACAAGAATTTCTTTTATGTAAGTAGTTGATACCGTAACATTCCCCGTCCCCATTAGTGATAAAATATTTCTGCCAGCTGGGTCACCTTTGTGTTTACTAGATACCTTGTGTTTACACCACCTAACCAGATGTTGCAGAAGTTGTTCTTTCGCGACTTGAGACATCTATAGCTGAAAGAACACAGGAGGAAATTCCTCATCCAGAAGACAATGATAGTGCTTTCAGAGACAATGGAACATCCAAACATCTGGATGCCAAATTTCCCTATTATAAGCGGACCCCATGTTCCAGATTTTTTGGCATGCCTTAATTACGGACTGGCGCCACTGAAAGGGCCTTTTTGCTGGACGTGATTGGCCAGAAGCGGAGACTGTCGCTGAGATAAAATACGCAGAGTGTTTTGAAGAGAAGAGAAGAGAAGGGTTTTGGGGAGACTGCTGGAGTATGCCCACGAGTTCAGGAGATTTGGAGCGCCCCCTAAAATGATCGCTGACTGACCAAACCGGAAATTCCCAGTGGTGTTGAGTTTACGATTTGATGGAGAAATGATCTTCAAGTAAAAACCTTCAACGTCGATTGTTGTGGAAAGACAATTTTTTTAGTTCATGGTGTAAATAGCAACTATTTAATCAAGATAAGAGCGAGTTGTTCTTTGTATGTATATAGTGCTGTAAAATAAAAAAGTGTCTAAAAATCCTGAGTATTATTTGATCTATCGAGATCAAGACATTACAATACAAATAGAAGTATACAAACGAATTCCTCTTTGAAAGTCATTACTGTGTCTACCATTTGAGTTTAATTGAAACTGTGGAATCTTAATTACACCATTACTGAGATAACGAGTATACCGTTCTTTAAAAGTATTTTAAAATTAAGCGGACCAGATTAAAATTATGCCAAATGCAGATATTTTTGTTTCTTTTATTGATTTACCATTTCCTTTCATTCATTTCTAATTTTGAAAAGCTAACATGAACTTAGTTAAATGAAGCAGTCGTAAAAATTTTGCTCCATGAATTCAGAAGTATCAAAATTGTTCTTACAATCAAATCGCCTTAACATGACTTCTTTAGCCTATTATTATTATTATTTTGAAAGATTTAAAAAAATTCTGTATTTATATCTCAGTAATAATACTTAGGCAGTAAATAAAATACCATTGGGATTTTAGTTAATAATACGGAAAGTAACAAGAAATGTTGAGTAAATTCTTCCTTCCACATTTCACTTTTCTTATTATTTCCAAGAAAAAATTGAGCCTATATAAAAAATGAAATTAAGTTTTAAAATCTCAGCTTAATATTTACTCAAATTTTTTTAATGAGCTGCTATTAGAGAAACCAAATATTGTTAAGTCTTTTACAGTATAGTAAATTTACCATGTTTTAAAAAATATAAAGTGCTTCCTTAACGTTCGTAGAATGGCTTAAAGGATTCCTTTTAACGGACTTTCTTGGAAGTTTTTTGCAGCAATGTAAGATAATTTTGTCAGTTTCTTAGTATCAAGAATTCAAGATTGGAAAACAAAGTTTTTTGATGTTTCAGTTTCTGTCTTTCATCCTTCTCTCCTGTAAAAGAAAATCGATTAATTTTGACTTTTTTATCTCAATGATTAGCAGGAGTTTATCAAATCAGGAAATATATCAACCAAATCAACGATATTCTTTTGTTAAACTATCATAAGACATAACCTTTTTATTGAGATTTAACAAATTCGTGCTTTTGTGTTGAATATATTTCAGCCCTTATTTAAACGGGATGATATTTAAAACTCATATAACTTTTTAAGATTCAAAACACTTCTCATATAACCAGGGAAGTGACATGTACTTATAGTAAAGTGAACTACGCTGAATTTATTGAGACTAGTTACAGCGCTTCTAGTGGCGAAGTGAGAAAGTTATAAAGTAATTTTTAAAAATAAAGAGGGTTAATCTAAATATTCGATTAAAAATATACGCTATTTCATAATAAAAAAGCGCTATTAAATTTCTTGAAGTTATCCATAAAATTAGACAGTGATACTTGGAATTAATATAAATAACTTTCCATGACTTGAAAAAGGACTCGTAAGAAAATCGAAAAATATATTCGCAGGTATTATTATACAGTTCGTTCGAGTTAAGTAATGGTGAAGTGAAATTTAAGCAAAGGAGAATGTAAACAAAATAATAATTAAAATATATGGTAAACGCACTTGAGAGGGATACTGAAGGATACATTTTTCAATTTTATTACTAATCTTTTTTCAAGACACTGAAATTTCATAATTTTATCGCAACTATATATCCACAAATTTTATGAAAAACTCTCTGAAACATTTTCCTGCGTTTTTATTATGGAAGAAAGTACATTTTTCTAATCTGGCGTTTTAATATATCTTCAGTGTTTTTTGTCGTTATTTTATAGCTTCCTTTTTCGCTGTTAGGGACGCTATATCTTGTTTCAATAAATGTAACATAGCCACTTTGCTCCTGGTATACTTAATTTCCTAAGCTATATGAGACGTTGTCTTGAATTTAAAGTGCTTAAAAGAACTTTTCCGATTACTTTGTATACAGATAAGCCTCTAGATGTTTCTGACATTTAATCCAAATGCGAGATGAAAATCGTAAAAAGTCCTCAATATAAAATTGAAAAAAGAAATCCATATCATAATTTTGCATTTCAGTATTATTGGAGAAACAGGGAATTCTCCAAACAAAAAATGGAACGTAAATAAAAACCTTTAGAAAAAAGTCAAATAAATAAGTAATAATAAGTAATTTTAAACAACAGAAAGAGAAAGTATTGAAAAGTAAGTACATCACTTATGAAACGCAAAAATTATGATTTAACTGCAAATTTAGAGCTAGAATTTCGAAATGAGGATCCTTCCATTGAAAGAAGTTTAAATATTAAGATATAACTTCAAATTTCAAATTACAAAATTTTAACCGAAAAGTACAGAATAGAAAACAAAATAATGCAGAAGAAATTGGTTTATTTATCTTTTTACCCCTCACATCGTTTCACTCACACATTAAATTTAGGATAGAAAACAACAGACAGGAAGGATTTCATTCTCTAACTCTCAGATCTTACTAACACATTTTTAGCGCTACATTTATAAGAAACAGGGAATGCTGCTATTTGTACTAGGTATATTCATTTTCCTCAAACGAAAGATCAATGTACACTAACAAAACAGTCCAGTAATGAAAAAAATACAGGAAAGAGATAAACCTTCTATCTCAGTATATCAAGTAATTAAACATTAAAGAAAACCATTACCTGCAATCAGCAATCATTAATAAAAGTCATATATCATTGCATCAAAAACTCTAAACCAAAAGTGGCATTTTGGTAAACAGAATTTAAAATTACATCTAGTTGTAAATCATTACATCCACAAGAAAATAATAAATCAACAGCAAGATCATTTCTTTGAAGAAAAGAATAATAATTGTTTTAAAAGAATACAGATTTACTATATAGATAACCAAAAAAAAAACCCAACAAAATTAGAGGTATGTTCAAGATTAGTTTCGACAAACAGAACAGTGGTCAGATGACAAGGATAATACTCGAGTCAGTATCGTTTTCCTTTTTAGAACTTCTGCTTCTTTCAATGAGATGATGTTAGACTTTCGAAGGATTTAACGTGTAATAGACTATTAATAATCCAAGAAATATGGTTTTTCTTGGAACTTAAGTTTCCAATTCAAATCTATCTTTTTATGAAGCAGATTCTGCAATGAAGACTCTAAGGTCCTAGAAAGTATTTCATGACGGGAGCATCTTGTCAAAAAATAGCGCCATGCAATGGAATGCCTGACAGTGGCTAAGAAAACAGTATTAATACATTATGTTTGGTATTAATGAGTATATTAATACATTATTCCACTTTACAAAAATATATTGACTTTTTTATTAATTATTTCGCATGTAAATATTTAAAAATAATTATTAAGTCAATATTTCACAATAATTGACTTTTCTAGTTATGTTTTTTGAACCAATCCCCTTTATTTTTCTAGGTTTTCATATCCCTGGAGGTTCACAAAGCATAATTTTTTAGGTTTTTTTAAACATTCGTGTTTATTACTCGAGTGAATTTGTATATATATATATATATATATGTTTACAGCAAAATAATGAAGGTAAATACGGCTTAAATTCATGTATTTCGAGATTACTTCCTTTGAAAAAATTAAACAAGAAATTGAATTAAAAATACATATCATCACTAATCACATCAAATTATTTGCTGTGTATCAATTAATCAAAAGTCGTCTAATTTATCATCTAACCACTCAACACTCAGACAAATATTTGATTTACAGATAAAGCGATGTTTGTTTAATTTGCTTAGCCATGTTTAAGAAAATTGCGTTTCCCTGTTTGTCTGCGATAGTTTTCTTGTGTCCTCTAACATCGATTTTGTATCTGCAGCCCCTTTTACGAGCAAAGCAATGCATTTTGGATTGGAGCCAATGATTTGCGCTACGAGAACTGTTATGAATGGACTGATGGACAGCCTTTTGACTTCTTCCGTAAGTGATTTTTTTCTTATCTTGGTTTACATTCTATGAATGCCTCCCATTCTTACAAAAGCCTTTTTCAGATCAATCTATCTGTTAATTCCTACATACTGCATTCTTTGAGTCACATTCTTCAGCTTAAGTCATATTGCATTCCATCCCATAAGAAAGACACTCTGAAATTTAAGAATTCATGCTTCTTTTCATGTTCATGTACTGTTTGAAATTAGTTGAAATTTATATAAAAAAATTAGTTTCATACATTTGAATTGTAAATGCCAGTATAAATTGATGTATTTGAATCATGTGATTTTTACTAATACTTAAGAAGAAAACTAAGTTTTTAATTGATAGTTACTTTGCATTTATTGTAAAACGATAATTCTCTTTTATTGATTAAAAACAAGAATAGTCAATTACAGATGCGAATAATAATACCTGATTTCTAGATTTAGATGCGAAATTTATTTTCAAAAGCAAATAATAAAAACAGCAATTAAATATTTGAATGGAATATGATTTCATATGAAAATTATCGGAGACAAAATTCAGTAGTAGATTGGATTCATGGAAATTTAACAGGTACATGACGTCACATGAATATTGGTAAACACACATTTTGTGAACCAAATAATATTTAAATGTTCATCGTCTTAATCTGTTTCGCGACGTAACATTATAACCCCCCCCCCCCCCCGCTTGAAAAGCAATCGTGTTTTAAATTTTTACTTAAAATATTATTATATATGAGGATTTTTTTTGAAAACCTAAAGAAGTGGATTCGATTCACATGACGTTATAAATACATGATAAACAAATTTTACATGACATTTAGTGTGTAATTGTTTGTTAACTACTCTGTAAATCACCGTATTTTCCGTCTGTGTTTCAAAATAATTGGTTTCCAAATATTTATATCAAATATGGTTACTTATGAATATTATTTATGTTTACTTTTAACAAGTTTCGATTAATCTGACATCATGGATTCACACCAACGCATTATGAACCTCTTCTAACATATAATAATAAGTTGCCGTAAACTGATCTTGAATCATATTCCTTTTCTTCAATATTATTCCAAACACATTTATTTTCAAGCATTAACATGAAATATGAATATTTATGAAAATAGTTTTTGACTAATTTCAAGAACTGGTTATGCTTCTTGTGACACCATCGATACATGACAAACGCATTTTGCATGTCCTCTAGCATCTAGTTCAATGCATTAAATGGTTCTGCGACATCAGATATATACTTCAAACAACAAAAATGCATTAAATGATGCGAAAAACATTTTATTTAAATTGAGTTAAGGCACCTTCTGCTAAAAAAGAATTGTTAAGTGTGAAATTTTATTTGGTTATATAATCTTATCAGTCATATTTAGTAAAATAATCTTGCTACTCTAAAATTTTAAATAAAAAATTTTCCCCTTTTTTTCTGATTAAAACACTGAATCATGCTTCGAATATTGCTGTTTTAAACAATTTTAAACCCTTTCAATGGACGCTTCGAAGGCTATTCAACCAATCAGACTGTAGCTGCTCGAGGAGGACATTGATTAATTTAACATAATGCAACTGAAAGCTTCACAACTGAATTCGTTTTGTTTATAGAATAATATAACTTTTTTGCGAAATATTTGATGGCCAGAAATATTTTATTACCTGTTTCATAGGATAAGGTATAAAAATAATTTCAAAAAAATTTTATAGGAAAATATGAAACATGATTATTTTATTTTATTTAAAGATGTTTTCCAATAAGAAGTTTATACCTATTTCTAAACTTTTAGAAGCTATTTTAGAATATTAAATAGCCTAAAATTAAGAAGATCTCAGATGATAATAAAATAAATTATTTATTCGACGACTAATTTTATTTTACTAATATAGTGTAAAGAAATTTATTGAACGAGCTTTGTATGTCCTGGTTATTATCACCAAGTTACATAAGAGTGTGTGCTGTTTTTTGATCAGCCTCTTATTTTCTTTAAGAATGCTACGCCAACTGGAAAGTAAAATGACAAGAAACTTTTTAATGTCTACACACAATACAATGAGAAGTCTGAGGTAGCAATTCAAGTCGAAAAAGCGGGTTTGTATCAATACAATATGTCTCAAAAACATAATCGAAAATAAATTTTTAGCTGGAGGAAACAAAAGGTCTTTTAGAGTGGAAACTTGAGAAATGAAGAAAGAGGGTAAATGCTGTCCCTTAAAAAATAATAAATATTTGATGGCAATAAAAAGTAAATGTTTACGTAGTTTCTAATTCAAATCACATATCCTTGCATAAAAAATACTTCTGAAATTTCTATCATAGGCAGTGCGTTAAAGAATAAAAAGCTAGTTATTATGATTTTATGATTAGTAATGTGGTTACATCATAAGAATTCCTTTTGTTTCTAGTTTTTTTAATTTCTAGCATAGCATATTTGACAGTATTAGTTATTTCTCTGAATAAAATTAAGTTCTCAAGTTTTAAAGTTAAGAGGAATTTAAAAATGAGATGTTATCCTATATTGTTAGTTATTTCTCTGTATTAAAATATTTCAGTATCTGAAATAGTATAAATTTGTTAAATATCCTTAATACCACATCACAGATGCTCAGCCATTACAGTTCAAGATTAATTTCCATGAAAATAATTAACATTAAATTCCATTGACTAAAAATAACCTCATTATATTCTTTGTATAATGAGATTCATGGTTATAATAATTATAATTACAAATTAATTGGATTTGTCATTTATGCTTAGTAATTATGAAATAAATTTCATTTATGGTATTTCAATGACACTTGCGATTACCAGATAAATCGGATAAATTACAGAAATATAACAACAATTAAAAAAATCAAAGGTATTATTTTTCTCGAGATAATTGAATTATTATAGGAATACAAATTGTTTAAAACTTCGAGTTTAATGTTTTGGTGTGTAAAAAAATGCTGCTTTATTGCAAATTTATCACTGTAATAATTTAATAATGAAATTTAATTATTATTATTAATGAACTAATTTTGGTGATAGTAAATGTAAATTTTTATTAGCATAGCTACTTTCTCAACCGATCGTAACAAAATTTCCATACTTGAAAGAAGATTATAAAAGCTTTATATTCCAGCAGAATGAAGCTCCATCGTATTAGCAGAAGAAACTTAGTTACCATTTCAAAGGAGAAATTATTCGACGTTTAATTGATTGGTATTAATGATGATCGACTTAGACTTATTTAGGTGGATTCCGAAGTCTCCAGATCTTACAGTTTGTGATTGTCTCTTTTGCAATAGCATTAAAAAACAAAGTAAATTCTGCTATGGGGATCTTCAGGGCCAGGCATAAAGAAGTTCGTCTCTCGACGTTTGATTGCTTTTGGTGGTGACAGTCCAGTTTAAATAACCTCTGACAACTGCAGATCTCATAGCTTCCGACTTCTAACATTGTAGAAACATTAAAATGATTAGAGCGCACAATACTGTTGATATCTGTGTTAGATAAGTAACAGAATCGTAAAACCAACTCTTTAACATATGTAAACAATAGCATGCTCCAGCGCATTTGTTGAGAATTTTGCAATAGGAGGAATATTTCATTAAATCAAGGGAGGATGCACAGAACATTGATACTATTCGAAAATATATTGAAATGTTTGCGTTTATCATAAGGTGTATACTTTTCCAGCTAAAAAAGTTCTTTAGATACTCTTTATTTAAATCTAAAAATGATTATATTGCACAATCCTTGAATTTCAACTTTCTTTATGAACAATAGAAAGTCATTAATAAATATTTTTTATATAAAACTTGAAGGAAAATCGTATTTCTGCTTTTCTTCTTTTGTGTGATTCTCATTCTCTCATACAAAAGCGTGGGCGACAAGTGTTTGAGGTTCCCTTAAATTTTATCTCAGAAGAGTCGTTGACTTTCAAATAAACCCCTTGTGTAAATGTCAGCGTGTCATTCATAAGACAACTACAAACGACTTCTCCTAGTGCTTGACCATTACACTAGAAAACAATCAACTTCCCGTACCACAAAGAAAGAAAAATTCAACTTCCTGTGTGCGTTGACTTTTTATATATCTTCCCTCAAAGCTTTGCAATCGCTCCTTGCTAGACAATCACCCCTTCTTAATTCCAAGAAAGATGAGAACGCTTTTCTCTTTTTATCTCCTCTAGGGACATTAGAAGAAAACGAAAAACTAGATTCGGAATTTTTTCTGAGGTTCAGGCGCAATGGAAGAATAAAAAAACATGGCTAAAATTTGGAGTAGTGATTCGTGCAATGTTTTGAACATCTAATTAAAAGTAATAGGATGATTTGCACTAATTATTTATCTTCAGGATATAAAGATAGAAAATTTTAAAAGCTTTGAAATGAAACTTTACAAGTGCTTGACTCATCTTAAATTAATAAGCATTTTAATATGTTATTAGTATAGCTTATTATAAATACTAGCCTATAATAAAAATAATCCTAGGAGCTACTTACTCCCTGCATTAGTGTTTGGAGGATTTTGAATCATCAAATAAACATCAAAATTAAAACAAGCATTGGTGTGAACACATTATAGCTCCTATTGAGACAAGATTCATGCTTCAGGACTTTATACAGATATACAACACGCCATTAGAATATCTGACCATGTTGTATCATTATGATACCCACAAAGGAAGCAAAAACAAACCACGATTCTGAACATAGGCAAGATCCTCTATATTGAAGTGCCTCTTTTGGGATTTATCAAGATATACGAAACCAAACAATGAAAAAGAAACCTTCGCCTTTCCTTAGAATCCGGGGTAACTTTAAAACAAGGTCGTCGCGGCATTTAATGTCATACACAATGGCCGTAGCATAGTATCTCTTTTTTCGTATTTAGGTATGACTTATAATTGGCGGTTCTCACAGTTAACAATACTGTTATATCTATACCCACCAGTAAAAAAGAGAACCAGTCACCGTACAGAGAACTCATATATCTACTGAGGTTCTTACTGATTGGACTTGAATTAATAATGAAAAGTAAAGATAATGAAGGCTGCATAATAAAAATAAGTAAAATATTAACTGCAGGAAAGAGAATATCCTTTAAATTAGGAACAAAAGAATATTTTAACATGTTCACTTTACTCTTGTATCAGAACCTTATACATGCAATCAAATGATCTTAGAGCTCGAATCTCGATTTCATTGAAGAGCCATCATGTATCATAACCGCCATAGGTCATATGATTTTATATCGATGCCTTACACTGACCCAGTCAACCCAGACACATTAAATGCAAAAATAAACAAACGAAAGTTAATTGAATCAAATTAACATCTTCTACTTACATTGCCCCTTACGAGGCAATATATTATTCAAAAGGAGGAGATATGGTATAAGTTGCCATGCTATATAGGCTCACATACTTACAAAAGCTTAAAATGGTGCCATTTTGCCATCGTCAAAATAGCTACCTGGGTTGACGTCATCAGTAACTCAGAATCAGTAACTTCAAAATGAAATTCCTTAATCTATATTATAAATCAAACATTTCAAAATTTTAGTTATATAGATTGAGATTTTTTCCCACACCATAATATCTGAACTTATATAACATTTGTTTTGCTGTAGATACATTTGATAAAAGATGAACTGAAATGCTTGAATTTGAATATGCATTTATTATATGGAGATAATTCGTATGAGTGTTGAATAGAGCAATTAGATATTAAATCGAGATACTATCACTTAAACAAAAGTATCGGTTTATGTCGAATTAATCGATCAAAAGCAAAATGGTTTCCTGTATTCAACTTGCTTAAAAATATCCCTCCAGCGCGCTCACATAGAATAGAAGGTCTTCTTATACCTCCATATCTGTAACTATTATGGTCATCTAACAGTTTGATGGGCATATTAAGGGAATTTTATTCAATACAAGAATATTTACATAAGAAAAAATAATAGTAACTATGTGCGAAATTTAAAAACATAAATAATATTAATAATATAAAACCATTTATAATGATTTTTTTACTTTAAAATATTGTAAAAATATTATCTAGAGTAATAATCTACATATAGGTATTATATACAAAGAAAAAACGTGGATTATGGGATTATTGCTTGTAAAAAATGTTTACATATTTAATGAGGATGCAATCAAAAAAATCTAATACATATACAATCGTTAATGGTAACAAAGAAAAGGTCTATTTGAAAGATATTTATTAATGCATAAGCTTATGAAGAAACTGTGGTGCTTTTTCGCCTTAGTCCTTGTGTGTTTGACATTTGATATCGAAAGCTAGGAAGGCAAGAAAAGATTTCTATTTTCACAGATAAATTTAATTATCCTATGGATTTTTTTTTGCCTGGAAGGGAAGTTACTGGCGATTCTTTTCAACCATTAACACACACACACAGCTGAAATAATAACATCACCATAACAACAACATTTCCAAAGATTTCTACAGCAACAACAATTCTTATGACCAATTGTAAAAAAAAAAGATGATTCAATTTATTCAAGTTGTGGCCATTTTGAAAGAGAAATGTGTTTATGTGTTCAAGATGTTTGAAAACTTCGTCTCCATAACAACAAAAATATTAGTATTTTATAACAATTCCCGAACAGAATTCAAAAGAAAATTAATAAACAGTGAGTTATACAACAGAAATTAAGCAGACGAAATTATCATCGATTTATAATACACTGATAAATTGATATACACATCTATTGCTTGAAGATAGAAGTGGCATTTTCATATAATTTGAACACATCAACTCATTCAATTTCGACTTGGTCACTTTTAGCGGTATGCTACCAATATTGCGATCCAATTTTGTTTTGGTCTTTCTTAAACCATTCTTATAAACGAAGTCAATTAGTCACTTCATTTATCTTCTAATATATCTTCTTTTAATATTTCAAAACTTTTGTTTTGTTTTAAAATGAGTTTTTTTTTTCTGACAAATGATAATGTTATCCTCAACTAACATCTTTTCATCTTTTTTTAAATAAATATAACATAAAACAAAGTTAGATGGAAAATTTAATGGACTCAAAAGGGACTC
>JAPMOQ010000644.1:1434283-1458672 GCA_026543055.1 Argiope trifasciata | reverse complement strand
AATTATCTATGCTTAAAAGTTTTCTAGATACTTATCTGTATTGTTAGAATTGATTGTAGCACTAATAATGTAATCGATTTAATTTTGGTAGTAAATAATAATAATAGTGTAAATGCAGCTTTAATCAACGTAGTTTCCCTTTAAAGTTTATTGATATAAATAATTCAGATTAAATTTTTGTTTTCATTTATATTACACGTTATAACTATAAAAGACTTATGTGTGCATTTACATTTTAAAAACACCTTTATGTCAATACTTCTGGAAATTTAATTAAAAATTACGAATAAAAAATCTCATAGAAAAATGCATGAAAAAATTTATACAGGATAATTTAAAATGAATATAGTGATTACAAACGACTATAACTATATAATAAAAAATAATTTATAGATAAGGGAATATATAATGTGGGCGGAACTTTCCATGCCCAAAACAATTAAAGAATTCAAAGTACGGATTTGTAATGCGCTTGAGTTTGGGAATGCAGACATGCTTCAGAATGTATGGAGTTAATTGGAGTTACCACCTAGATACTGTACATGTGACCAATTGAAATCACATAGAATATCTATGACGTAAGTACACAAAACTTTGAAGGTACGTCTACATTATGTATTAATATTATCGATAAATTATTTTTCATTAAATAGTTATAGCCGTTTGTAATCACTATATTCTTTTTGAATTAACCTGTATATTATACCACAATAACTACCATTAATAATTTGGGAAACTTTGGAAGTTTTATTTACTAAAATGCGAACTCCCACGTAATTTTGGAACATGATGAAAGTATCAAAATCATTAGAGCTCTCGCAATAACATCCATAAGTGTGACATCTCCCTTAACAACTGATTTTCAGAATCGCTGAACTGAAATATGGTTTCTCCACAAATGCTTGATAGAATTTACCATTCTTTTATGTTTTTTTATCCTTAAGATATCCTTTTTTCTCTAAGTTTCTTTCATCTTTGTAAAATTCCATAAATATACTGATAATTATTAAGATATTATACTGATAATTCTTATATAATTATTATTATACAAGATCTTAAATTTAAGACATGTCTTAAATTTAAGATCTTGCCAGTATATTTGGAGGGATCTCTTTCTGAGTAGATCTGATCTAAGCAAAAGTCAAAATTTTTAATTGTCTGCTCTTCTTATTCTCATTTATTTCTTCATGATATCGTAAAACTTATTATAGCTGAGGCAGTGATAAAAAATATTTTAACTTCAATTTATATAAATTAAAAGTCAACTGAACAGTTCGACTCATCTTTCAGATGTAAACGCCAAACTAATTTGAAAACAATTGCAACAAAATGAAAAATAACCGCTTATATTGTATTACCACTGCCTCACTCAAAGAGGTCATTCATGCGGAATTATTATTCACACATAAAAACTTACTGTTTATTTTATACAACTGAAATGTATCTTAGGCAATATACGATTAAATATATCTGAGCGAATAAATGCTATGTTGAACGCAAACGAAATGAAATGAAACGAAGCGGAGTAATCCAGTTTATTTTAAACATTATTAACCCCTTGATACACATTTCCAATTTATTTATCGAAATCCTTGTTAAATGGCAAATTTTTCCTTTTCATTCTATTTAAACTCGGAACCGTGTGAGAAACTGTTAAGTAATTGATTCACTTAACAATTCTAAGGATTTTTTTGTTGCTTTGTTTTGCAAAGGATTTTTTTACATTGTTAATTAATTGTTAAATTACAGCTCTCAAATTGAAATTGCGCAATGAACTCAAAGGAATAGTTTGTTCATTATGTGGAATTAAGTTGAAAAATGTAACATTATAAGTCCTTTATTTAAAGAATCAGTCAGTATTAAAGTTTCGAAAAGCACTAGAAATAGATACAGTTCAGGAATTTTGTTTACTATAAAATTAATTAGAAGATATTTATATCTTTTGAAAACCTAAGCATTTCACTTTAAAACCATATTGATCTTTGTTCAGATTTTTTAACTATGGTTTCTAAAGCCACATTTTTTACAAACAAATATGGCTAGCTTTGATTTTTTTATAATATGTAAGACCTTTAAAACTGTGGAAGAAGCATTTCTACGAAATTAATTATAACAAAACTGAATTAAGATTAGTTTCTGTACCAATCTAACATTAAATAAATTAAGTTCATAGATATAGTTACAAAAACACATTTTCAAAAACAATTAGAGAATTTTTAAAATTATTTCAGCGGAAGTGCAGTTACAATTATTTAATAAAAATGAGAATAAAATTGTTGGGTGTTTTATCACAATTACAGAGAGTCTTAATGAAGTCACAATTAAAAATTTAAAAATAATAAATAGGTACTTGCCTATAAAATAAGCGTTTTAAAGTCAACCATTTACGAATATATCTTTAACATTTTATACAACCCTATTTCAGAGTGAGAAATATGGTAGAAGAAACAGATTGATCTGAGAAAAGGAATTTGTAAATAAATCTAATTTTTTGATAAATGAATTAATTTGGTAAATTTACAATTGTCTATAAATTTTTTGCTAAATATTTTTTGATTTTTACTCGTGTGTTCTATTTTTTGTAAAAAAATGTTCAACTTTTTGAAATATATCTGTTTCTCATAATGCAATTTTTATTAGGAGAAAATGTTAAGAGTTCAATTATTTTGTTGTTTGATATTTCATAAAATGTTTTTATTGTTTTAAAATTTTGTTTATTATTTCATTGTTTTTTATCTGTTATGAAATATGTCTGTTTCTCATAATGCCATTTTTATAATGAGAAAATAGTATGTGTTGAATTATTTTGCTGGATTTATTTCAGAAAAATGGTGCATATATGTTTCAGTTCCATATATATAATGTTTTAATAAAATGTTTAGCAGGAACAACTCATAGGATCAAATAAGTAAATTTGTTTAAGGTAAGCTTCAAGTAAGTATCTTTTTTATTCCAAAATTTTATCAGACAATATATCGGTGTGAACCAAAGACTAGGTAAGAGGTAAAATTCTTGTATTCAATTGAAATTCATAAATATCAAAAATTGTTTTTGAAATATCGTTACAACTAATGAAATGAGTCAGTTATATATTATGATTGCTTTTCCGTTCTGTGAACTTTTCATTTTACAGATTGGTTTCCTGGCTGGGAGAATTATGGATGGTATGGCGTGCAACCAAGTGACGATGGGCTGTCGCAACAAAACTGCGTCGAATTGCGCAACCTCTTTAGGTATCCAAGTAAAGGAGAAGGGATTACTGAGAGATATTACTGGAATGACAGAGATTGTCATGTTGCAAATCCTTTTATTTGCCAGAAGCTGAAACCAGGAGGCAAGAATTGTTACTTAATCATAAACGTTTTCGTCTATTTTAGTTTTGTGTGAATTATTAGTTAACACATTTACATATTTAAATGTTTTTATACCTAGAAAAACCTAAATACTTTTCATCAAACATAAGTTAACATTAAAACATTAGCTATAAAATATTAAACTAAGGCAGATGGATTAATCCTAGGTTGATGAAGCTCACTGAATTAATGCATGACTTAAATCGTTCTAGAATAAATCTTAACCAATTGTCTTTGGCAATAAGCTATTCTCCCATCATATTAAAAGTATTAGTTTGATCATGTCATTCTACTCGATGAACTAATAACACAATAAATGATTGTACTGTTTTAAATCCACACTAAATAAAGGGCATTCTGAATGGTTAGCAATGCTCCTAAATTGATTAGAGTAATCGATGAAATATGTCCGTTTATGGAGTTTGGGACTTCTGTCAGTTTTATTTTGCGGTATCTCTCAAAAATGAAACGTAATGGTGAACAGGCGATCATTTATGACATGTCTATATCTCAGAATCTTTCACACGAAAAAAATAGGAAATTCGCTAGTGCTGAGACCTTAGGGACTGGCTCTTCAGGTTTGCTAATCAATTTAAATAAATTAAAGAATAATTTTTTTTGTTGACTCTGGTGGTTCTGATATATTTCTATGATGAGATATATCTCGAAAATATAGAATAATGTGGGAATGACCATTGATAATGTACCTGGAGTTTATAAGATTCATATAAAACAACCAGCTTAATAGTTTTCAAAAACTTCCTCTTATTTTTAGCATTGAATTGGCAAACATTAGTTACGAAATATTAACCTTTGGTGAGATCTTACCATTTTAACTAAATCTGTCGTGTCATCATTAACGATTTTAACACGGGTATACGTTATCCGAAAATTAAATTCGTGGATCAGACTCGTTTCCCCCAACCAATTGAGAAAAGATGACTCAAAACTACACTTGTAGTCACAAAATCCCATATCAAATTTAATATATTTGAGTCATTGCCTTTTTGAATTATTGCGTTTAAATGTTTCTGAAAGCACAGACAGATAGATGGTTAAAACATTGCTGAATTCAGCTCAAAGTTTACCATATGTAAAAGCTATAGGCAATAAAATTGTATACAGTTTTTTATTTGTCTAGTTCGCTTCATTTTCTAGTTAGCATGTTCATTTGTATTCGGACAGTTGAACAGACGGATTTTCTCTGTACAAACTTTGTTCAAAATGTGATAGAAATCTACGATCATTTACTAGAGTTCATCAGTCCATCTCAAAGTTTTTTAGAGTTATTTTTGCTACAGACAGACAGGCGGTCATTTTCTAGGAATTTGTTTTTCGAACTCAGGGAAGCCTAAAGTACGGAAATTTGTCACAATCTCTGCATTTTTAGACGGAAATAATATTTTCTCTCTACTACGAATACGAGCTTGTAAAAATTAAAAAAATTCGGCACAGAAGTTTAAGTTGTAGACTTTTGATGATGTTTCCCATAGAAAATGCATTCTAAAATAGTAGTCTTGCAATTTTTCTCAAAAATGGAGGTTGATGTGCAGTAGACGTCCATTGGAGATAGAATACAAGGTCATTAGTTTTTATAAGAGACAAGAATTTGCAAATTTGGATCCTTGATTGCAGTTAGGGGATTGATTCCTTGGTTTTTCTGATTATTTTAAACATGTAAATTAAAATCCTAGAGCTTTTGAGAGAAATTTATGACTGTTACATAAAAATCAGCAGTAGCTGTTGAATTATGGAAATTAAGACTAATTTTTTTGTTGTTATTTCTTGTAAAAACTATATTTTCCAGTATAGATTATCCTTCTGATATAACTAATAAATATCTGTTAAATAAAAAAGATCTATTATAATAAAAATTATTATATATCAAAATTAATGTAAACGATTTTAAAAGTTGTTGATTAATTATATGTACCCAGAAAAAATGAAAATTATTTACTGTCAGTGTTCTGTTTCTCTCATTTTATATACCAAAAGTTAGAAATACAGCATAAAGCAGGGCTTCTTCAATTTAATGCGATTTGTCATAAGTGAGAGGCAAGTAATGTCGATTCACTTCAGCTTTTGCGAATAAATAAATAAAGGAATTTTAATGCACTTTTACAACATTACTGAATGGCACTTAACATTTTCAATATTAAAACGTCAACTTTTTAATCAACAACAAACATTGTTACAATATATTTTCTTTACAATCAGCATTAAAATTCCAAGAAGCTAAAAATGTTTCTTTCCAAGTATCTCAATATGCTTCAAAAGTTTCTTCTAGGAAATGAAAATCGATTTTTAATGATCTTTCACAATTTTGGAGAATTATAGTGTACTATAAAATATTTCTTTCATTTCGCGGATGAGTTCTAAACGAATAATGAAACGAAAAAAAAAAATCAAAGAATTAGAAAGTGAAAATTTCGGAAATTTCTATGTTTATTCTGATCAAATTTTGAATTTAACCTACTTATTCTATCGTACGTCGAAGTTTGTCAGATAGTGATTCTTATTATTTTTTAAATCTTTTGAGAACTGTGCAAGATGAATTTTAGTTTTTATATCCTGCAATGCGTCAGTGGTTTTATCATATATATTGCTAAATCACATAGGAATAACTGCAAGGCTACGTATTTCAGTACAAGAAAAAAATAAGCGATAGAAACATATCTGAAAAATAATATATGAGGAAGATTGGTATTTCCTCCTTCCAAGTTTTTAAATTATTTCCCATTGTTATTATTTGTGACTTTGTTGCAATCCTGTAAAGAAATTGAAATACGTTTGGTAAAGTATATTGAATTCTAAAAATAATAAAATTCTATTTACAATTTCTTCAAATTATCTTTTTTTCATGAAAATAATCTTAAAAATTTTTTTAAAAATAAAATACATTGTATCTTTTGAATTTATTGCTACAGTGTACAATTGATGTTAAAATATAGCAGCACTTTATGTTTTAAAAACTGTTAATTTTAGTGTAGTTTTATATGCGATGAAAAAAATTCATCGCATTGCTCTTCAATTTTTAGATTTAAAAAATAAAATTATATTCTTTAAAAATGTGTTTAGAAATGAAATGCATATGATAAATTATTTTCTGACTAAATCAAGTAATTTATTATTTTTGTTTAAAAACTCACAAATTACTATCGCTAGCTGTTTAGATAAATGCTCATTTTAAATACTGATCATTTTTTTGGCTTCCTCTTAAAAGAATTTTCTTTAAGCGACGGTGCAATTTATTTATTTTCCTTTTTCTTTTTTGTGAATTCGAGTTATAATTTGAAAAATAAAGTGTCTTAAAAAATGCACATGAATCAAAATCCGATCTTTTGTTCAATTTATTATTATTATTATTTCAAGTCTTATTTTTGAACATATAACACAAAATCGGCCCCCGTTTACACTTATCTGCCTTATTCCTTTTATGGTACAAATTTATTTATTATTTCTTTTGGGAAAAGAAATCATTTATGAGGACGAAACCATACATTCAAAGTTTCACACTGAGTTAAATATAATTGAAATTTATAGGCAAAAGCACTGTAAATAATTACAAGTTATCATTTATTTTGAAATAGCTCTAATGATAGTAAGTCAATGAAAATACTAGCAATATATTTCATACTGACAGTAACAATGTTAAATTCAGAAGAGTTGATAAATTATGCAATTGGTTATTAATACGTTTTAAAAGGTGCTTGAAAGAATGCACGCATTATTAAAAGTATAAATATTCCCAACTTTTTCAGCAATAAATCAAACGATGCATAAGAAATGAAAAATAAATCGAGTTTATCATCCTAACTTAAATCAAGGTAAAATAATAATTATTTTATTGTATATTTTTAGTTATTTAATGAATGTTAAGTTAGAAACTGTGGTGGCCCAGTAGTGTAACTCGATGACTCTAGGCTCGGGACTGCATTGCGTCAAAGATCCATCGTGGGCCTTTCTTACTTTAAATACAGAGTTGGGATAAAATACTCTCTCACCGCTGTAGCGTGGAAGATGTAAGACGGGCACCAGCTCGGGCGTCGTTCTCGTTATCTGGCCAATGCCCAGAAATTACTAAATCCATCCCAAAATAGCCTTTGTGTTGAGTTCAAATGAAGCGCTCGTGTAACTGGACTAGTTTTTATTATGACACTAATTAAATCAAATCGTTTCAAAAATATTATCTTCAAAGGAGTAAATAAAAGTGATTTAAAAATATTTTCTAAGTTATTATATTCCTAAAAATTTTGCTTTGAACGAAGTACCTGCAATCACAATTATTGTAGACTATAGAATTTAAATATAATGTCTTTAAGATTATTTTATACTGCGTTTTTAAATAATATAAATTTTGATGAAGACAAACGCAGTGCTAGGAGCCACATGGTGGCCTGGTGGTAAGCTCTCGACTTCGGAACCGGTGGGTTTCAGGTTCGAGACTCGATTCCACCAAAGAACCGGGGTGGGAGGGGGTCTCTTGCACGTTAAATCTGTCAGGCCAAACGTCCTCCCTCTGGTATGGCGTGGTGTGGAGAGGGAGGGTGCCAGTTCAGGTGTCGTCCTCGTCATCTAACTGTGGTTCAAAATTATGAGGTTCGTCCCAAAATAGCCCTCGTGTTGCTTTAAAACGGGATGTTAATATAAACTAAACTAAAAAGCTCGTAGCCACTTAACCTCACATTTTAATAACAGTATTTAAGAGGCGGTGGTCTGGTTCATTGACATGTTATATCACTAGATTCTTATATGGGGATACATCAATGTGACAGTTAGACGCAGCTGTTGACAGCAATGTGAAACAGTATGTATCGCAATAACTGATGAGGAGGCAAAAAACATAACAGAAATCTTACAGAATGTACAGAACTTAATGATCCAGAGATATGAAACTTGCCTTACTGTTCATTTGCGATAATTCCAAATTTTCTGTAATCTATGATAATTTTACTAACGGGCATTTATCATTGAAATTAACAATCCTTTACGAGGTATTCTTTTATTTTTTATGTTTTCTGTACGTGCTACTGAAGAGTGAATGTTTCATATTTTGCAGTACTACGTGATTCCGAGTCGTATGTGTACATTCGATTCTCTCACATGTTTGTAAACCTAGAGACAAAGGGACAGTATTCTTTTTTCTCTATTCCTGACTATCTATTTATTTATTACTCCAAAATTAATTTATAGTTTCAATTGTTATAATGATGAATATCATTATTTTATAGTGATCGTAGTTTAAACTGATTCTATTCTTTTTATTTGATGACTAATGGTTAAATTCTTATTAGAAAAGTACAATTGATTTTTCAAAAGTAAAACTAAAAATTCCTCCAAAACAATAATCGATACTTCTTCCTTAGTGAACGTTGAAAATAAAAAGAGAAATCGGTTGCTTTTTTAAACGAAAAGATAATGAAAGAAAAGTTACCAAATACGTTTGAAACTGGTAGATACCTACCTTAGGCGCCACGCCGTCTTTTATTCAAGAGTGGTGCCGACGGCTACGTATGCAGTCTGACAATGCGGCGACTGTGCGCCGTTGAGACAGAACCAGCCAGCGGCGACTTCGCAGGTCAGACAGAAACAATGTTGTTCAACAATTTTCAAGGGAGGTAAAATGCGCAAAGCATCGTCTTCCTTTTTCTTTTTTTTCCCCTTTTGGAATAGGGGTTATTCCACCCATATAAATAAAGACGAATAGAAATCTGCATCTAAATAATTGATTCATAAAATATTATCTTTGTTGGTTTCCGACTAAAAATAGTTTCCTTCTCATTATTAAACTCAAGAATCTTTATCTTGAATAAAGCCACAATTTTATTTCCAGGGCTCTGAAATTTTGAGATCCCTTCTATATACTTCCTTTAATTATTTTCTAGGTTTTTATTTTTGCTAAAGTGTAGTTTTTAAAATTATTTTGTTGAATATATATTCTAAACTGATTTGTTCTTTTAAATATTTAAGTAAATAATTTAATAATGTACTTTCTTTAATTATTTTCTGGGTTTTACATTTGCTCAAGTATAGTTTTATAATTATTTTGGTCTATATATTTCCTAAAGCCGTTTGTTATCTTGCAGACTTAAGAAAAAAAAACTATGAATGCTCTTTTTTTATTAAAAAAGTTCATATTTTTAAGTATCACGTTCTCTCATCTCAGACATTAGAGAATTTTAAAGGTTTAAACATTCTTCATTCTATATTGTTTAATTCTCTGATTCAATTCCACCTTTCTTAAATAATTAATGCAAAGAAGTTTTGTAAAAATGCTTAAATCTGCACTTTCACACATTCCGAGTGAAGGGATAAGAAATTTCCAACCAAGCACATCCTTTTTATAAGATGCCTAAATTCCCCTACCCAAACGGCATGTATAAAGAAATTCTTTTCAGAATTTCATAGTAATTAAACGTTGGAAAAAATAATCTCCCTCTTTTAAACTTTCACTCATTTTGCTCGTGTGTTGTACTGTGTTGATGTATTTGTCGCTTCTGTTTGTGCATAAATCATGCCTCCCTGGTTGGAATAAAATTCAAAAGTTCTTTCTATACCTGAGACCACGATTTTGTTGAAAAGGTTATGTTTACAAACATATATATTCTAAAATGGTTTGTTATATTATTGATTTAAGTAAAAAAAGCTTATAAAGTTTTTATTTAAAAAAATCATCACTTTTAAGTAACACGTTGTTTTAAGCACCCTGTTATTTCAAAAAAATCGAATAATTATAAAATTAAAAAGTATAAACATAAATTTAAAGCATGACGAGCAATCAATATTTCTACTAGATTTTATCTTTTCTTGAATATAGCCTTTAAAATTATTCTGTTATATATTCCTAAAAGGGCTTTTACTATATATTTGAGCAAATATGCTTAATAGTCCTTTTTTTTATAAAAAAAAAATTCCATTTTCAAGTACTACGTTGCTTCAATTACAAATTTGTTTCAAACTCTAGAATAATTAGATGAGTTTAAATGTTTAAACACAAATACGAAGCATAATGTGCAATCGATATCACTACCCCTTCACTCTAAAAAAGAAATAACCTGCTTCGTGACAACGATATGCGTGAGACTCGTGCAAGAGGAATGTACTTTTCATTCATTCATGGAAAAAAATGAAGAAAAATTGTCTTTTCGAAAGAACGCAATTTGAGTAACGAGTTTGTGTTCAATTCTATTAGAAATAGGTACGTTTTCAACTAAAGAAGCAAAAAATGAAATGTATCACGAATTACTCGAGCCCCAAGACAAAACAAATTTTGTTTCGATTAAAAAGTCCTTCACATACTCAGTTTGACCTCATTATTTGCTCTCGATGATCGGAGCAAGCTTTAAATTATGCGATGAAACTAGAAGAAATTAGATTTATGAACCATTAACAATTAAGTTAGGTTATTAAAACATTATCCTTCTTACTTCTTAAATGTCTTTATATAATTGACTTCATAATAACAAAAACGTGTTTGCGATAACATTTTTATCAGGACCTTGTTTTGAAAATATATTAGAGTCCACTCTTGGATGAGTTAAAGCCTTTAATTATATTTTTGATTCTCCTGCCTAATACCTTTAACTCTATTATCTAATTCTATGGCACCTTTAATTGTACGCTGTTTTATTTATTTAATTAATATATCAATTAACAAAGGATTTGTGATTTTTATGCATTATGCCTACTTTTTGCATCGAATAACAGTATGGAATAAAATATTTCATAATAGTTCATAAATTTGATTAATGATAATTTAATGATCGTATAAAGCGTAGGAAGTAATTTTAAAGTTCTAGCATAAACAAATGTATTATATATGCAGAGAGTATTCGTGAGAGTCGTGTTCGAATTCATGACCTTCGGCATGAGCCCCAGAACTACAATTAAGACGCTATGTCATAAATGTATATGCATTACTTAAAACCTAAAGTGTTCCTATTTTTCAACTTTTGAAAAACTAAAACTACAAAAGATAAACAAAAATAAAAGCATAATAAAATGAAACCAATTTATGAAACTAACCTAAATTCAATTAATTTAGGTAACGAAACTAAATTTATTTTGGAGCCGAACAAGATTAAAATTTTAATTTTTTTCGTTAAAAAAACTATTATTGTATTTAGTGAGGGCCATTGCAGCTACTACTAAAATACAAACGAATCTAAATAAATTAGCAATAAAAGCCCAAGCAAAAAAGAAAACAATAGAATCAAAATTACAACAAATAAAAAAAGAATCCGGCCTGAAGGCTTTTTCAAGTGTCCTCAAGCAAAGGGATTTTTTCTGTCATGAATCAGACATTATCCAACACTAATGATCCCTCGTAACCCGAAAATTAAGGCTAAAGAGATACAACATTTTAACAGCAAAGGCACAAAACAAAACAACATTAGAAACATCACCAAATAAGGCAAAAATGTATAAAATAAAACTACATAAGAATACTCAACCAGTTATTGAAAAACAAAAAGGAAAGAAAATACCTGCAACAGGCGAAGAAATCTTGAAGTGTTCGTATCCCGTATTCGATTTGAATATTTTAACGTCATTCAGAGAAATAAATAAATACAGGCTCTAAGCGTCATCTATTGAGTTAGTTACGGAAAGTCCATTTTATTTTTAATTAAAGAAATAAATATATTATCATTTCTTTTTTTAAATTAAAATATGAATATTTCAGCAGTTTTTAGAAAATTCGTTATTGTTTAAATTTTTAATAAAATTATTTGTTGCTTTTATAAATGAAATTTCTTGATTGCAAACTGTTTTAATTTTATTAAATTGTGAGAAAATTAAAATTTTAAAATTTTAGAGTTAATATTAGAGGGATAATTACGTAGTTTAATTATTTTAAAGCTGAATTTCTCTCTTTTATCAGAAATATCAACTATTGTTTTATCATTAGCAATTTCTATTCTTAAATCCAGATAAGTAGGTTCAAGATGATTTTTATTTCTTTCTGTTAGAATTAATTCTTTAGTACAGCAATTTTTAACAATACTGTTACAAATTACTCTCCCAAAGACTTGTTACAACATTATTACTAACTCAATAAATGGCACTCAGAACCTCCATTTATTTATTTCTCTGAATGTTGTTACAATATTCAAATTGAATAGGAGATAGGACACTTTAGTTAAGATTTCTTCGCCTGTTGTTGGTATGTTCTTTTCTTTTTGTTTTTTTAATTATTGGTTAAATATTTTTAATTATTGGTTAAATATTCTTATTTTATATATTTTTGCTTTATTTTTCGATGCTTTTTAATAATGTTTTTTTGTGTGTATTTGCTTTTAAAATGGTGTTTCTCTTTGACTTTAATTTTCGGGTCACGAGAGCCACTACTGTTGGACAATATTTGGCTCCTCACAGAAAAAATCACAGATTTTAAATCCCTGCCTGAAGGTGACCCTTGAAAAAGATTTCAGGCCGGGTTATTTTTCTTTTAATTGTAATTTTGATTCTATTTTTGTTAGTTAATCAATAAGGTAACAACAATATCCGAATTATGATTAACAAGCTAACTGCACGTCTAAACGGGCACATCTTTTCGCTCGTAAAAGAAAAAAGTAGCATTTGAAATTTCGTTTTATTATTATATTTTGCTTTAAGAATAACGTTTTTTTTTTTCTTTTCTCTTTTTTTGTCCTCTAGTAAAGAAACTTTCCCTTTTTTGTATGCGGAAACGGATTAATTTAGGTAATATTAAACAGTTTTGAATCGGAAACTGATTTCAATTTTAGTTTTGCCACAGGACTTCTCAACAAAGAAAATGTTACAATAAAGCAATAATGTAGTTTTATTGAAAGTTCATTGGTTCTTGATATGCAAATGCATTTTAATGTGAGCAGTGGTATTTTCAAAAAAAAAATGACAAGTCATTTTTGTTTATTTATGTTGAAAAAGTTTTTTTTTTTTCATTTTTCTGATATTTCGTTTTCTCCCATTTTTTTATTCGGTGTTTTGACGCAATGGCGTCAACTTCATCAACTGTGAAATGTTTGAATGATATTTAAAAGGAAAGGACCTTATATTAAATCTTTGCTATTGATTGTATGGAGTCGTATTGAGTGTTCGTCTGTTCCGCTTCCTCATATTTATAGTATAACTTTGAAAAATAAAAAAATGAAAACATCTTGCTTTGAAAAGTATTTCAATGACTAGTATAATACTTTGAAAACAAAGAATCTTCTTTATAAAAAATGTATGGTATATTTCTCGTAAATACAAGATTAATATTCAGCCAGACAATTCATTCGAATGAATTTCATGGCAGCTGTTATTTTCTGCAATTTTTAATTTACATATTAAAAGTGAAACAGTAATTCGATCATTCATATTCTGTCGCAAAGATTAGTGTACATTCAATCAAAATCATTAAATTTTTGTTGTAAATATATCACAGATGCGCTATGATATGAACACTAATTTTCATTCTAAAAGACAATTAATTCATGCTTATTGGTGGATATAAAACTATTTTCATGAAGCATAATTACCATAATATAAAAATTGTATCTGGCGTCGTAAAAAAGCATGTTATTTGGGGAGAATATGCGGTTTAAAACGAAATTAGTTAGTATTTGAAAATACATTTAAGAAAGGGTGTAATTTAATTAATTTTTTTTTTCATTTCATAGAGTGTCAAAATTCTATTAAAAGTGACAAGCATCCCCGATGATATTATAATAGAAATATTTTCAGTCTCTCTTATTGTTACGACAGATTTAAAATAAAATATAACGCCATTTTCCTATGAAATATTTCGTTGGGGATTTAGTAACAAATAAAGTCTCATAAAAATATTCGTTGGAACATTGTATTATTACTTTTCTCAAAGCTTTTGGAGAAAGCTGCTCAAAGAAATAGGTTTAATTTCGTGATAGTTTTTGCTAGTAAATAAGTTGAGCATTAATAAAATTTCATTATAAAATTTTAAAGTTAATTTTTTAAACTCTCGATTGAACTAATTCAGTTTCAAAATATTGTTATGAATTTGTAATATCGCTTCTACGCATAGTCAGGCTTAATGCAAAAAAACGGAGATTTACGGATGGATGGGAAACAAATGACCTATGGTGGCAACAAAATTATTGATTTCTGAATTCTGTACTCATTAATATCGTTCAGTTTCTTGGCAATAGTATAAAATCCTTTCAGTTCCGTTGCCTATTCGTTCTCAGACCTTTCTATCGTACATACATTTATACTTGACCACCATTTTATGGAGTATGCACAACTGATCAACCATTAGGTGTATAACCCATAGTGGCGGAGAGCGGCTTTATATTTTCCACGACAAATTAACTTTATACCAAGAATGGAGTTCATTTAGTCAGCATTCACTATATCTCTCTTCCTTACTGTAAGACTGATTGTACGGGGAAGCTATATTAGAGATTCGTACTACTCCAAATTCTTTAAAATACGCCGAAGTATTAATTAACATCAATAGTTGTTTCGATACAGGAAAGGATTTCAATTTCTATTTTCGTACAATATAGTATGATGGCAGTTAAATAAATTCTGTTATTAATCCGTATTATCAGTATAATAAAAAAGTTTACTGAACTAGGTTGGATGGATATTCTAGAAACCTAGAGTATTCTTGTAGTTCGTGCTTTTTTAAAATTACTTAAAAGTAACAAGCAAAAATATCTGTGAAAATCAGCTGCATTTGCGTATTTTTGAATTAGTAGCTAAATTACTATATTATCCAACATTATTATATGTTACTGGTTATTATTTTTCTTTTCGTGTACATTGGCAGTCCTAAAATAACTATCAGTGTGAGTAAGGATTTTCAAATAAAGAACTCGGTCAAACCGACGATAGAATATCATATATAGTTAATGACAGAGTGAAGAATGAGATAGACAAAGAAAAATTAAAGAATTGCGATTAAAAAAGAACATTGATTTCACTGTCTTGATATGCCTTTAAATTAAGCTTAATTCCATCATTTAATTTCTCTAAGCAAATAATATTTCTGTTTCTTCTGGAACTGCTGAGCAACATAGAAAATTACTTAAATAAATACTAAATAAAAAGAAAATACTATAATTGTCAAACTATTTAAATTCGAGATTTTGACGAATCTTCACAACTCAAATCACCAGGAATCCGAAAAGGAGTTATTTGTAATTGTGCCTTTCTGTGTGTTAATATGACGATTCAAAATTACTTAGAGCTGGACGCGTTCTGTATAATTTTGCTCAAACTTTTATGAAATTTGTTATAGAGATTTTACACAACGTTGTTCAATGCTTCAACGAAATATTCAGAGAAAATCTGTCTGTCAGACTTTCCGAGTACAAGTGGCAGCGATAACTACAAACCATAAAGAAATAGATGAATAAAATTTAGATATAGATTTAGCATATCAAATGCAGATTTTATAAATGTGGAAAAAAAGCCTTTTATATGGTTGTTGATCGATCTACCTGCGTTTTCAGATGAATGTAAACTCAATTACATAAATAGATGATTTAAATAAATGATATTTGGGATGCTTTTCTTGACTATAATTGTGTTTTGTGTCAAATTGCGGTTATAATGGGACTTAAAAAAGGCATCCAAAAATATTTTTTTTATGTACTTCTATATTAATCACGTGTCAGGGATTAATCGCCATGTAGTTGTTACTCATGGCACTTTACAAGACCTCTGACAGAAAACTGTCAGATATTTAAGCTTAAATTAGCCTCCCTTGTTTTACCAGTAGCACCAATTAGGGCCGAGAGTACGACTTAGCTACTTCATGCTTCGCATTCGCTTGCACAATTCCTTTTTACAGGGGGCCACATTCACAGTACTCACACATAGAGCACAGAATAGCAACCCTGCCCAAATTGGGTTTCGAACTCGGGACACCCAGATCACGGGGAAGACGCATTATACCTGTGCCAGGAAGCTGGCGAATCCAACCTAATCGCCATAGGTTGCCAACCTAATCGCCATTCATATTGTCATTTCCATGCCAATCATTCGCGACTTCACTCCAAGTCTACAATGTTATGAGAATAATGAGGTATATCATCTTTATTATAAAGTACGCAAGAAAGGTTTGTTGAGACACTGTTTTGTATTAAGTAAAGATACATATCCTTAATTTTTCTACTCAAGTTAGAACTTTGAAAAAAGCAAAAATATAATGATCTTATCATAGACTATACTTTAACAAATTTATAATAAAGCACGCTAACATTAGCTAATGAGTTTGGTTCATGTACCTCTACTACTCAAGAATTTGCTGACAGAATTTCATAGAAAACGAATTTCGCTAGTGCTTTCTTGAGGGCATATCATGAATAATAGTATTTTGAACTACGGAAAAATTTATTGAAAGAAATTCTGGGTAGAGAATGAATAAAATCCTTTTTTGCGGAAAATGAATAAATATGAGTTCCTCAAAATATCACAAACAAGTGCAATCGATATAACATGCTTTATTCAACGTAACAATGTAGAGTGGGTAATAATGTTTTTAAATTTTTATGCGGTGAAAAAAAATCATAAATCATTTATTGTTAGACGCTTTACTTTGCAGATACTTTATTTGTGTAACTAAGATTGAGAGAATATCAAGGTCAAAATATAAATTTCAGTTTGTTCCTCACATTTCTTCAGCATTAAAATCTCTAATATGTCAAGATGTATTTAAAAAATATTTTAGCAGTTATGATTCGAGAAAAAAGAAGAATTTTATTACTATGAATAGTTTTCAAAAAAGTTACTAGCAATTATGATTTGAAAAAATGAAGATATTTATTACATATAAGAAGTTTCCACAAAATATTTTAACAATTATGATGTAAGAAAATGTCGAAATGTATTACATATGATTAGTTCCCTCAAAATATATTAATAATTATGGTGTGAAAAAATGAAGAAATTTATTACATATGAATAGTTTTCTCAAAATTTTGAAAATTATTTTGAAAACTGTTATTACTCCTTAATTGATTTTAAATGTACCGTAAATATTAATACTTTAATATAGAATTTTAAAAAACTAGAAACCTTATTTAGAAATAATCAGGAATCAAGAAGTAACATATATATATATATATATATATATATATATATATATATATATATATGACATGGAATTTCAGCAAAGTAACTGCAAATATTGTCCTCCTTTCGGTAATAATTAGTGAAAAGTGGAAAAATATCAGCAAACAATGCGATAAAATTTATCTCCAAAAATAATGATTTGAGACAATTGGTTTCAAGAGTTAGTTAAAATTTCATTCAGTTTATTTAATAATGATATATTTTTAATAATAATTAATCATTTCGTAGAAAATACTGTCAACCAAATAAATTAGGTTTATAAAGATTTTAGGTTTATTCAAAATAATATATAATTGATTAGCGAAATATTAATACAATCTCAACTCCACAAAACGAATTATTGGACTGCAAAATAAAATTGAAGAAAAAACTATGATATTGAATAGATAAAATAAGTCTGCTGAAAGTATATTACCGAAATATTTTTCTTAAAATTATTTTCAAATTAAGGAAAATTGAAAAAAAAAAAAAATTAAATTCAATGTGAAAAAGTAATTAAAAGAGAGAAGATTTGTTGAAATACATTTTTTTATTTAATCAGTCAGCAAAGAAAATTTCAGAATTAGCGCAGAAGGAAAGTTTCTAAATCCATTTTAAAATTCAAGCATTCGTGCTTATTTACCATTTTCAGTAATACTGCTTTCATATTTATTTATTATTATTCGTCCGTATTTCTTGTTTTTGTTATTGTTTTTTTTATATTTAATCCTTGTTATTATTAGTGCTTTTAACCATTTTCTTTAATGCTGTTTTTTTATTTAATCTTTATGATGATCTCATTATGAAAACATAAAATTTACTAAAATTTATTTTTTCTTTTATTAATTTAATCTTATAGAATACATTCAGGAAACATATTGTTATCTTTTATATATTGTGACATAGGAATGAATTTTTCAATATTATATGCTTAATTAACTTAATTTTCTAATCGATAGATAATAAATTATTTCAGAAATTAATAAAAAAAACTAGTGAAAGAAGATAGTAAAACTTGAAATAATTCATGCATTGACTGTTTTAAAAAATTCAGTAATGAATTTTTTACGAAGCTTTACAGTAGCTAAAAAATCAAAGAAAGAAAAGAATTATGTTGACTATACAGGGTGATACAAAAGTATCATGGTTTTCTTGGGAATTCCGGTCTTTCATTATCAAAAGTCATTGTGGTTGAGAAATGTGAAAAATTCAATTTTACAAAAACTTCAATAAATTTACAAATTTTGATTGTAGAGGATGCATAAGTTTTGAATATTGAAGTCTCCATTCTCTTTAAACAAAAACGCACGCATTAAAATTTGTACTTATTTGAAAATCTTATGTATTTTTGATTTCATATTCTACTTCACATAAATGCAAATGTTGGGTGGAACAAGCAAAAATCCTTCATTAATGTTAAAATTCGTTCATAACTTCTTGTGTTTTGGGTGGAAATTAAAAATTATTTTCGTGTTCAAAAATTTTTGAACATTCTTAAAACTGACCATAAAACCAAATTTTCTTTTATAATGTGAATTTCTTTACATTCATTACATGACCTAATCTCAAGAAGAATCCATCCAACCTTTCAAAATGTATTTCGTTAAAATGTGAAAATTCTAACTTCCTTCTAATTTACTGTCTACTCTATGTATATGTGTCGTTAAGTATTTTTTTGAAAATATATATACTTCAGTAATTTTCATCTATATAAAATATTAATATACACAACTGAATTATATGCCAATGCACAAAAGGAAAGTTAAACAGGTTATTTCCACAGTCATCAGTTATGAGAAAATGTTTTGTTCATTTGCACTTTCAGAATGACATGAAATAAACAAGCTATTTGTAAAACTGAAATTAATATTGAGAATTTAGCCTTTTTCAAACTTTCGTTTTGAAGAAATACAGGGACTATTTTGTGTGAGATATCGTAATTTTGAAACTTGGTCATATAACAAGAAATTGCATCTAAAACTGCTCCATACTTCAGCGCAACACTTAGGTGGGGGGGGCATGTTATTCCCACTGAGAAGCAAAAAGCAAAAAAGTCAGTTTACACGGAGATTTTTGTAACAAATCGGTTTTGAAACTGGAGACTTCCAGTTCCATAGCAAAGACCTTATTATATGAGCCAAATAGCACTCAGAAGAAAAAAAATACATTTTTTTTCTGTGATTATCTTTCAATAACTATGATTATTAACAAGGCTCCATAACTAGAATAACTTTCCATAACAAGGCTCCATAGCTAGAATAACTTTCCATAACAAGGCTCCATAATTTGGGTAAATTTTCATAACTAAGATTAATAACAAGACTCCATAATTAGGATAATTTTCCTTAACTAATGTTTCTTATTTATTAATGATGATGATGACGTGTCCGTGTTAACACGAAAAGGGGATACAGTAGCTTTTGAGGGTACAGACCCGAGCACCCGAGGACAAATGTCTGACTTTTAGCTCAAATGAAGATGACATACATTCGAGAGCACAACTTTTTTTTTACAGGGAGGGGGGGTCATTCACACATCTCACAGAGAGAACATAAGGGAAGAACAAACATGCCCTAATCAGGATTCTAACCCGTGGCACTCGGATCACGTGGAAGATGCGCTACCCCTACTCCAGGACACTAGCTTCTTATTTATTAAAAAGAAAATATGAATTCTATTAAACATAATGTTGCAACAGTGGACTATAGATTTTGGATGAGAATATAGTGCATCACACCCATTTAAAGAGCAATTTGTTATATTCATATTTTTACTGAAATAACCTTATTGTAATTGTTTTCCTTAAATATTTTTTTATGATTTTGACTTTTATGCATATATGTTCTAATATGAACTCTTTTTATTTATTGTGAGTTTTTCTAAAGTGAAAGAAACCCAGAATCATGATGCATGGACATTTTAATAATTTAACTTTCAAAGATATGTGCTTAATTTTATTTTTGTTTCATTGCAGTGAGTTTAGAAGCCAATCCGATTCCAGATTGTAACCGAACCATTACGCTGAGCTGGGAACAACCTCGGGAAATTTTGACATCTCCATTATTTCCAAACAAATATCCCAACAGTATAGAATGTCACTATTATGTTACAGCGGGCAATGACCAGAGAATCGTGGCTTTATTTACGGATTTCAAATTAGAGGATAGTCAAAAGTAAGTTGTCTCTTTACGTAGATGAAGTTTCCTATTTATCTCCCATTTCGAATATTAAAAAACTTCGAAGAACAATAATATCTTTTCCTTTGGTCAGTTTTAAAGAACATAAAAGGCAAAGGATAAAAACTCAATTCCTACATCAATTTTCACAATCATTCTGATCAGGGAAAGTTTGATGGACATGACAAGGGAGCTTTATTAAAAACAAAATATTTGCTGAAAATATATCTGAAATAAATACAGCAAAAGTTTCATTTCCAGAAATAGTTTAATAATAACGCAGATGTATAAATATTTATTAAAGTAAGTAATTAAAACATTGATAGAACGAGTATCATCTTTTACTCGGTCTTCGATATTTTATGTATCATCGATAGTTCACATATCTAAATCGAAAACTGAATAACATCAAGTGAGTCATGGGATAGGAAGAACTACAATTCTGTGTGCCAGCGTCAGTGCATTAAAGATATCAAAACATTCAAAATCTAACAATACTATCAACTACAACAACAACCCATCTTTATTTAATAGAAGAAAATTTGTTTGCTGAATGTGTGTAAAATTTGCGAGGAAATTTATTTGAAGAAAATTGCACGTGGTCTGAAGGATTTGTAATCACATTTTTCCAGTTGTAACTTCTTTAATTTTTCCAACTATTTATCGAATTTCCGAAAGCTCGTTTCAAGCTTCTAAAATGCTCAGCTCATATCTTCTTTATTGCTGATCTTTTATCTGCACTTATTGTCTTTCAAAAAGTAGAAAATGTGTATTTTTTTAATTCATCATAAAAGCCGACTGTGTTAAAGTTATGCGTTTGTTAGATCAGACCATAGATAATTTTATGTTGCATTTACCATTTTGTTGAAATAGAGACATATACAGAATCCCTATATAGTTTAAAATATCATTTAAATTTTAACTCAAAATTCATTCATTTTGGAACAATATAATTTGAAATTGTTTTATATTCGGAGGTATTTTGATTCTTTCCAGTGAATTTTATTTTTATTTGGTAAGATTTAAAGTACATCCTAAAGTTTTTTAAGGATATCCAAAATCGATTAACTCTTTTCCAAATATATATTAATTCTTGGTAAAATAAGTCTTTTTCAAACTGTCGTTTCTCAAAACGCGATAATCCGGTGGTATTACATATGTTTAACTAAAAGTCTTTTATAGAACAGAATGAGAAATCTTTAGGATAATTTTCTGTTGTGATATTTACCAAGAAAGTTTCGTACTTCTTTTTTTCTTTTTTAAAAATATAACTTTAGCAATAGCCTACAACCTAAATTTCGCTTTCATTTTCAATATATAAGCTTAATTAATGTCCTGTAATTATTTAATATGCATGATATTTAATATACAGGTGGCCATAATATATCGTTACTCTCTTTTGGGGGATTTTCAGCTAAAACTAATGGACAAAATGTGATCAAATTTTATATACAAATTATGGAAGATGCAAGGAGATAAATTCAGGAAAAAAATAACCTCGGAAAGGTGACATCTAATCTGCAGTTCTGTAATAAAATGTAGATTTATGCTTAAATATATGTTATACTTTATCTGAGCGGGCTTCTAAGGGAGAAAATGTAGTAATGTAGAAATTTAAAGAAATTTAGAAGAATATCATTTATGAATTCCAATATCATTTATGGCACTGAGAGCTAGAATTAAAAATTCGTGGAAACTCGATATAAAATTATCAGAACCGATAGAAAAGGATAGACAGTGTTAGAATATATAACAGAGCTCCCCTTAAACATCTAACATGAGCAGCAATAAGGAAAACATACTTTGGATGTAATTTCTTGAACACATATAAGATCAGCTCATTGAAAAAGTTACACGTGGTCTAGAGAACCTGAAGTTGTTTAATAAAAAACTATTTACTGTGAATTTAATATTAAACTCCATTCAATTCTGTCAGAGCACTTTTTATTATTTGAATACTAATACAATTTTGCGTAATTAATCTCGTCGAATAGTAAATATTGACACATTTTCAGTTCCAAGAACTCTAAAATCTCTCTTATCAGTAACTTTGAGTATTTATTTTCCAGAATTCATCTCATCACGTCTTCCACCGTCTATAAAGGAAATATGGTTTAATGCCATTCATAAACTTTAACTGCAGATGCCATCAAGTAGTAAATGCTATTTTATGGTCTTCTTGTATATAACCTTTCAATAAGAAACATTGTAAAAATTTATATGATTTACAAAATTAATAGACACATCAGTATTAAAAAATATCATGTTACTTTACAACGGCAATTTTAAAACATATAACGAATTTTATAAGCGATAAACACCAGTTAGTTAAGGGTGATTCTATAAGCATATATTTCTTTCCGAATCAAGTATAAGAAAGTTATAGAATTGCTTTTTTTAAATAATATAAACATATTACATAAAATAAAATATATATGAAAAAGTGATAAAATATGTATGAAAACCTTTCAAAACGAACATAAACAGTCAACTAGTGATAAAAACAACATTTTTGTAAACTCTCCTTAACATCACAAAATCGCTACGATTTTGATGAAAATTGAGTTCGAAATATTTTATGGTCCACATTCTGATTAACTTATCAATAATTCAATCAAATGTGTATTAATAAATAAATAAATGTGCTATATCTTTAAATATTTCTGAGTGAAGTGATGATTTTTTTTCTACTGTTTTTTTTTTTTCAGTTGCGAATATGATGTCCTGACAATGATGGATGACGGCAAAAGACTGAACCTTTGCGGTGACTGGGAGAATAAGATAAAACTCCTCCGTCATGTTTCTTTCAAACACACTTTACATTTCATATTTTCAACGGATTTCTCCCATTCTAACAAGGGATTTAGAATCGAACTATCTCTTCTAGAAGGTATGGATTACTCACTTTTCATTCACAGAATTTTCTAGAACTGAATATGAAATAACTTTCTAAATTTCTATGTTAGTTTCATGGAAAGATTTCTTTTCTGGGAGTCTACAAATTGATTTTTAACTTGCTGAGTTATACTTTCAGAATTATTATAGCTATTATTTCAAATGATAAATTATCTTTAACTTCCTCAGTTATACTTTCAGAATTGCTATGGCCATTATTTGAAAGAAAACGAAATGAAAAAATTATCATGATTTACGTTTTTCTCACACAAGTCTGATCCTTTCCCCCGCTTTCAACAGAGTTTTAAAATTTTAGTGATAAAAGTCCATTTGAAAACTTGCCAATTGATTCCATTTTTTAATGCTCTTTATATCATGGCGTAAGAATATATACATAACTCAGACAAATCAAATGATTCCTGCTTCATAGAATAGAAACCATTAATTATATGAGCACTGCGAATTTAAAATATTCGAGAGAGATATAAAATACCATATAATAAAAATTTGTATTATACGGACAAAAATACAGAATGAGATATTTCAAAAAGAATAAAGAAAATTATTATAAACATTATTTAATATAATCCTCTCAATAATTTAGAAATAAAATGATCATGAGTCAATATTTCGTGGTAAAAAGATTTTACCCACATTAAAATTATATGTACTTAACGATCTGTTAATTTTACAGAAAAAGTCATAGGCCTTATTTGAAATGAAACACAATTAAAAAAAAAGATCTCTATTTACATTTTTCTCATATAAGCCTGGTTGTTTTCGCCGATTTCAGTAGTGTTTTAAAAATGGAATGATAAGACTCCATTTGAGAGCTTGCCAATTGATTCCATTTTAAATTATTAGGTTGTTCGGAAAGTAATTTCGTTTTTTCCTGACAAAGGAT
>JAPMOQ010000644.1:1389128-1433883 GCA_026543055.1 Argiope trifasciata | reverse complement strand
TTTTGACAAAAAAATACGAAATGACTTTCCGAACAACCCAATATATATGATGGCGTAAGAATTTATTCATGCCCCAGATAAACCAAATGATTCATGCTTCATAGAATAGAAACCATTAGTTCTATACGAATTTAAAATATTCGAAACATATATATAAATACTATATAATAAAAATAAATAATAAATTAATAAACTATTAATAAAAATAATAAATAATGAAAATAAATAAAATATTCTATATATAGATATAAATACAGAATATGATATTTAAAAAAGAAGAAAGAAAATAAATATAAGCATTATTTAATATAATCCTCTCAATAATTTAAAAATAAGATGCTCATGAGTCATTATTTTAGGAGGTAAAATGCTTTTATCCACATAAGAATTATATACTGTTTAGAATCTGTTAGTTCAAATTCTATTCAAAAGTAACAAAGTAACTCAAAAGTAAGGTAGTTAAGTTCTAATATCTAAATCTCAAACACCTTTCGAGACTTTAATCTCAGTTTTTCAAAGTAATGTTTGAAAACTGAATTGGCATTTCATAATTTTAGTAAAATGTCTTTTTATTTGTAAAGGAAATAAGAAATATTAATGTGAAACGGGAACAATAGCCAATAATGATTTTAACATTTATCGTAGCTTCATTAGTAGTGAATTAGAACAAAATAAAAATGTTTTTCATTGAATTTTAATATTGTCATCTGTCAGAAACAGATAGTTCATATCAAATTAAAATTTAAATTAAAGAATGAAAACATTCATGTCTTTCATATACCTTATTGAAATATTGTTTAAGAAAATATAGGGAACCTCAATAGCTAAGTGATAAAGTATCAGCTTCGTAATATGCGTGTTTCAGAATCAACATTCAAGTCCATTTAGAGATTCAACCTATCGACTAGTCCAGATCTCGTTAAATTTGATTTCTAAGAACGAACGTCCTCTCTATAACGTGTTGCATGAGTTTAGAGAAACAGTGGTAACTCAGGTTTCGTCCTCTTTATTCTGACCGCAGCTCCCTATTTCAAAATTAAATTTTTAAATATGGTATTGCTTCAATACTGAACGTTAATAACGCTAATCTAAACGGAGTAAAAATATTAACTAAATATACGGCAAGTCCCAGGTGGACAAGAAATGTTAACCAGTGGCAAAAGTCATCTTATTATGGTCATTATAACAATAACTACATGCTAGTGTTCATATGGTGGTCAAATAAAGAAATTATTGAATGTTATTTCTCACTTCATACATTTAATTATATGAAATTCATTGAATAAAAAGTATAGGATATTCAGGTCACTAGTGAAAAACATTTTAGCGTTATAACATATTAAGAATTATTTCATCACATTTCGTATATGGTTTTTAAAATTCACTCCTAAAGTAGATAATTACTTTGAAAATTTAAATTTTTTTGAAATTAGGAATTTTTTTTCATAATATTCAACGCGTATATCAATAACAACGCTTCTTCCCCGTGATCTGGGCTTCCTGGGTTCAAGTCCAGGTTCGGACAGGGTTGTTTTCATCTGTTTTATATGTGAAATATGTGAATGTGCCCTACTGTATAAAGGGGTTGTGCAGGCTAATGGGATGCGTGAGTAGCCAAGACATACTCTTGACTTAGTTGGCGCTCCAAAAAGCAACAGACGCATTCTTGGCTTAAAATCGCTGACGAAGTCAGCAAGCCTGCCCATGGCAAATGCCATTAAAAGCAACAACCAACGTAATGTTGAAATATTTGAAATTCTAGAATTCTTCCTCTGTTTATTTATTAATGATACAACTTAACATTTAGAAAAATCTAATCTGAAATCCACATTTTAGATAAAATAAAGTTATCCTATCTGGGGTTAGTATAGTTAAATTATGACAGTTCTCTATGAAAACCCTCTAATTTTAGAACTAGTTTAAGTCTGACTTCGTAATTGTGAGCCGTTATCAGATGACTAACACGTTGCCAGAGCTAGCACCCCCTCTCCAAGCATAGGACATTCGCCTCAAGATTTTAGTATGCTTCAGACAAACTTACACGATAGTTCTTCAGCGGGATTGAGTTTCGAACCTGGGACTTAGCAATTTCAAGGCCGAGACTTTGGCTCCAGGCTACTGTGAGAGTGGATTAATTAATAAATTTAATTCACTTTCAAAATAACAGTATTGCCATTGTCAATATTTTGTTAAAATGCATACATGCTTGTTTGTAGTATGATCATATACCTTTGAATAATGTATTTCAATTTGTTCTTTAGAAAAATCGAAGCAGAGTATATCGTGCGACAATGACATGTTTCAACTGAAAGGAAAAAACTGTTATCTCGTCGTTAATTATCCTGAAACCAGTTGGACGACAGCTCGCCAAATCTGTTCAGAAGCGAAAGCCAAATTGGCCATAGTAGAGAATATTGATCAAGTGACCATTTTGGATGAACTGGTTCGAACAACATACGGATACATGTCTGGAGTAATATACTGGGTAGGAGCGTTTGCAAATGCTGGTGAAACAAATTGGAATTGGCTTGATGGCTCCAGGGTTAATCTTAACAGTGAGTATTAAAAAATGCATCCTTTGAAAAATAATTTCTTTAGTTTTTGGAATTCAGAAAACTAATGGATACCAAATAATTAAAACTATTCTTCTAATTAATAAAAATTAAATAATCAATATCTCTCAAGTTAGAGATTTGCTAGAAAAATAAAATTACTTCACAAGATATCAGACTCGTTAATGTTACTTTCAGAACAATGATTCTAATTTTTGTCCAACTCTGATAATCAAAAGGCATTTCAACATGAGCGGGATGCTATTTTTTAAAAACTGAATGACATGGTTACTAACATTAGTCTACAGTATGCATTTTTCCTACATGTTTAAATCTATGGATTCCAATGGATTTCTTTTTTTAGCAAAAAAGAGCAATAGTAGGTACTAAATAGTTAACAATGCACGTAAACTTTCCAAGGATGACCGTCAGTTGTATAAAGGTCATAATTTTATTCAAGTTACACCTTATCCCTCAAGCTTGCATATTCATTCAATTTTCCCGTGAGGTATAATAAATAGAAATCATTCGACCGTACAACAATCAATCAAAGCAAAAAGTATATAGTAAACACTACACTGAAGAAAAAGTACATACATGATACTACACTGAACAAAAAAAGTATATTTGATACTACACTGAGAAAGAAAGTATATACATGATACTAAAGTGAGAAAAAATTAAATATTTTACACTATGCTGAACAAAAAATAAGTACTTGATACTGCACTGAGCTAAAAGTACATACTTTATACTACCCTGAGCAAAACGTAGATATATGATACTACACTAAGCAAAAAGTAAATGCTTTTTGGTAGAATTGGTAGTAGAATACGATTATTTAAATTTTAAATAGAGCAAACACTCGTAGACCCCTTGGGTTTATTTAGAAAAATACAAAGTACAAATATTTACTCAGAAGTATCTTCTTTTTCTTTAAATAACCACTTTTTTGCTAACATTTGTTTCTTAATTTCAACTATATTTTTCACAAAGCATAAATAACTGTTCGCTTTATCTTCTTAAGTCAACCGCATTTTTAAATATAATCGATTCCATCAAAATAAAAATAACCCAGGAAGCTTTCAATATTTTTTAAAGAAAAAAAAAATGGATCTCGAGTTCTTTAAATCAAAAGTTCCATACATGAACCGGCGATATCCATTGGATGGGTTTTGATGGCAATCGATACTTAACGCGGCTCTCAGATAACTAAGTAGATACAGGACCGTGTTGTGGTCCCCAAGGCACACTTCGGATGGGAATAAATGCCATTGTTTGACAATCCCTCTTTTTCAGAAGAAATGGCTTTCGGCTTCGTAAACATTTTCCCTCTTGCTTAAATCGATATTTTTTTTTTATTTATTTAATATTTTCACTCCGCTGAACTTTTTAAGTTACTAAACACTTAAAAGCATTTTTGCTATGAATTATATCTTCTTTATATATATATATATATATATATATATATATATATATATATATATATCGTATTTCAGTTTTTATTCATAATTATAGTTATATAAAAACAGTAATTTATAAAATGTTAAGGAATTCTGCTTGAAATATTAAGTGAATACAATTCAAGTACTCCTATGCAAACCTTTGAAGAAGATCGGATATTTCTTCTCTTAAAACTCTTAGCATCAAAGACATGAATTAAATTGATAATTTCCATTTTTGGTATATTTTGCCTTTCTGTGAAGTTTATAATATGCAATTAAATATCTGGGAAACCAAGCTTCAATCAGCAGGACTGAAATTTATTTATATTCAAAATTAAATAAAACATGTACAATGTCTCATTTAAATTCTGAAGCTTTAACCAGTACTCCATCTCTAATATATTTATGCAATATATCAATATTTAGTTATAAAAAATGACATTTTATGTGTAAAATCGTGTTTTTTCAGCAAAGAAACCTACACAGATAAACTCAAAAAGCAAAACTTTATCTAAATATAAAATTCCAAACTGAGAAATCTTTTTTCCGAGATATACGAAATAAATAAATTTATAAATATACAAAAATTATTCCTTTAAAGTTATAAAATATACAGCAAAAATCTGACAAAATTATGTTAAACGTTAAAAGAATCAAAAGTGAAATTGTTGGGAAATCATAAAACTATTCGATTACCACATAAAAATATTATAATAATTACTTAAATGACTAACAGGCAAATAAGGAAATCTGCCAAAAAATGTAAATAATTTTTCTTATGTTAAAAACATAAGACAATTTATGGACGTTTTTTGGCACTTGTATGTTTTACCACTTATAGCGTTCAATTGTATCTAGACGACGATTGATATATGATAGAACTTTTTTACCTTCCAGATGTTATTGTTAATCTTTGGAATTTTTTCCATCATTTATATACCCTTGGTCTGAGACCCCCGGAAGGGACTTTGTTATTGGAGATGAAATGATTCAGGCATGGTGGTTGATTCCCGCCAACCGGGTGGTTGCAATAATGGTGGGGGATCTAGCTCCTCCCATCGATGACTTAAAGCACTTTCTACGGTTGTGCCGTGGCTTGTGATGGCTCTTATGACTCAACCACAGGTCCGATCATTCAGCATTTATTTCCGATTACCTTCGGGTAGGATGAAGAATTAGTAATATAGCTTACCCTTGGCCTGAAACGATAGCAAATGACAATTTGTACTTTTTCATCAGCGCTTTTAATAGATTAGCTTTGATTCTAATGATATGATGTAATCAAGTGATGTATCGAAATAAAAGAGAAGGAATAAATACTTTTTATTTGATTACATGATTTTACTCAAGATTAACATTATAATTGTTCGAAAGGAATATCTAAAATAATTTAAAATAATCACATTACATGTTTTATAATTTTTCATACTTTCATGTGGTGAAACACGAAATACATACCTTTTGCACCTAATTTAATTTCGCCACACTTATTTAGCACTTGAAGTGTAAAGGAGAAATGCAGACTACCAACACCACGGTAAAGGGATGAAGTTCTAATCGGAATCTCTTGCATTCCATTTTCACATTCCAGTGATCGTGGAATATTTCTGGCCACAACCAGGAATATTTCCTGAACACTAGTGATCTGCTATATTATTCGTAATATCATTTGTATTTATACTTCACATTAGGCCTATATGTATATTATAGTGTGCAATATATGCTAATATATAAAGCACATATAATAGGAGTCTGGAATGTGTTGACAGATGGATCTAAAACCACGATGAATGTGTTATTCCTTATGATATATGACTAAAAAGTGACTTCTAGAAGATATTTCGAGCTATTTTAAAACATTAATTAGTACCAGTAGATTTATGCTAGAAGATCATTGTCCATTTTAGCAGTATATATCTGCCGGTTTTACATAAAATCAATACCTAAAAACGACATTTTGCTGACTAAATAAACTCTGCAGTAGACTATAACGGTCTCAAGGTCAGATTTAGAAAAAAAATGTTTTAGTTTTCAATTTTCACATTTGACACAGAACACATTTTTCTTATATGATAATAAAGCAAATTTTCTAACTTTGCAGGTTACTATGTACATAAATTTTATATAATAATACAATAGATATCAATGACGGACACGCTTCAAATAGGATGAATCTGCAACGTGTTATGATAAATGATTGAAAAGTACTTTCGAGAAGTTATTACTCACTATTTTAAAACATTAAATGAGCCTTAGAAAAAGTTACAATATAAATTCACAGGGCTGTCTAGAAATATATGCCTCACAGTTTTTGATAAAATCGATATTTGAATACAAGGATTCGTTGACTAGAGACTCAAGTAACAATTAAAATTGTAAAAAAACTCCATTAGTTTTCATTTCTTCTTTTAAAGACATAAAACATCAGATTTGGAACAGAATTTTTTTCTTATGTTGAAATAAGTCATTTTTTTTTCAACACCTTGTGTAATGATGAAACATTTGATTTGGAACACGATTATTTTTTACGTTAAGATAAGTCATTTCTTTGTAAATTTCGTAATGTATAATAATACATTTAGCATAATAGCCTAATGGATATTAAGGACAGACACGTTTAAACCACGATGAATATATTATGTGATATTCACCGTTTCGAAAAGATATTTTAGGCTATTTTAAAACATTAAATGAGTCTAACTATATTTAAACTAATAGCTCTGCGTGTGCTTCAATAGTATACGCCGAACGATTTTTGTTGAAATCGATATTTGTATACGGCTCTTTGATGGCAAAATAAACTATGCAGCAGACTGTAACAATGTCAAGGTCAAATTTAGAACTGTAAAAGAAAAAAAAACTTAATTTTCAATTCTCTTTTTAAAAATACATTGCTTTCAATTCGGAACACCTTTTTTTTTCATGTTACAATAAATCACTTTTAATAAACTTCTTAAGCAAACAAAGAGTTTTACAAGTTGTAATAATATAGCCATATTTTGCACATTTCACTAAATGCTTTAAGAAATAAATAGATTAAAGAGTGTTTTTTAGAGCAGAATTTTCAGGGCGATTTGAAAAAAAAGAAAAGAAAAATTATAGTTTGTTTTTGAAGTCGCAAATTATTGTACATTCCAGCATTTTTCTCCGCAAAAGAAAATCTTGTTACATGGAAAGGAAAGTATTGATCCATTGCAAAGAAAAGTACTTCTCCACATTTATGATCCATAAAAATGTTCCATCGAGTTAGTACGGGACTAGTTTCTTTGGATGTTATAAGAGAAAAAAAAACACATTTCCAGGAAAGAATTTCTACGACTTACGATTTGTATTTAAAAAAAAGATTCCAATGTATATGCGTGTAGTATTATCTCAAATGAGGCTATCAATGTTTGCTTTGATTCTGCATATTCAAGAAAGCTTTTTTTTCATAATTTAGATGAAATGAATTGAAAGAGTATCAATAAATCTTTTACGATATGCTAAGAAAACTTTACAATTATGGTCTTTCGTAATTTAGGAGATAATTAAAATGGTTTTCATCTTGTATTTAAGTTGAGATTTATTTTCAACGCAAAGAGTAAAACTGGAATGAAAAAGAAGTAAACGAAAATGATTTATTCAATACATTGAGGGAGCCCTTGCTTCGTGTTGAGAATTTTTTTAGTTAAAATCAACGCCCTGCTTTGTTTTTACTTAAATATTATTATAAACAGTAGATCGCCACATTGCTACAATATAGCTTAAGTGAACAAGGTTGCTGTTGTTAAAACCGATTAAGGGAATCAAATTAAATTCCGTAGACAGACTGTCAAAAGAATGGGGAGAGGAATCCCGATCCCCCTCTTCACTCTTCAGCAAAATAAAATAAAAAAAACCTAGCTTTAAAAATAGTAACAAAACTCATCAATGGTGAAAATTCGTCTCTATTAGAATTAAAACGTTTAATCAATCATTATATTGTACCTGAAAAACGATCATACTAACTTTCATTACGCTCCTGTGTTTAAAAAAATCCACATACATAAATGATTTAGTTTCATTTAGGTATATTAAGTCCATTATGAAGTGACTCTAAGGCTGTTTTGCTACGAACATCGTAATTTTGAAGCATGGTCAGATGACAAGGACGATAATTGAGTTGAAATTCCTCTCTCTAAGTTTCCTAACCACACTAGAGGGAAGTCATTAGAACTCAAAGGAGCTCAACTATGAATGCCATATAATAGAAACTCGTAGGAAATTTTCTTTCGTTTATCAACATGACAACTGCAATTTCAATATTCTGATCTTCCCATCTTGTATCAGGAATATGTTTTACGAAAAACTTCCCTTGAATATCTTTATGGTATACAAGAAAGGTTTTTGGCCATCGGGGAGAAAAGGGTTTCATTTTCCCCTGCCTTCCTCAATTTGTATACAAATTTGGCTTCATTTCATTCATTAGTTTTAGTTACAAATATTTCCGAACTGGGAACATTATTTTAAGGCAATCCTATATTTCTATATTTTGAATTTATTTTATCAACGATAAATATATATAATTCTAAATTATTTAGCTATTTATTATGTATTATTATTATTATTATTTAGCTGAATTATTTTATTCTGAGATTTGAAATTAGGATATTACAACAGACATTAATGTTATATATGATATTAATATTAGGGTGTCACAAAAGTTTCTTTCTCATCGTGCAATGAATGGTCTTATCTGGCTCTACCTGTGCCAACACGCGGAGTTATCTGTTAGCAGTCTATAACATCGGTTTCAATCTTTTCAGAGTTCTAAACAGTCGTAAAGCAGATACTACACTGAAACAAGTTCTTTTATCCATTTTGTGGGATTGGCAAGGCCATAATTTTCTACGAGCTCCTTCCTCAAGGTGAAACAATAAATTCCACGAAATATTCTCCCAAACTGGAGCAATTGAAAACGGCCATAGCAAAAAAATAAAAAATATATAAAAAATGGCTAGAAATAACAAACCTACGAGGTTTTTTTTTTTTTCATCATGTCAACAGGAGACAACATACTGCATAAGTCTTAAGAGAAAATTTCTTAGTTTTAGTGGGTTGTTACTGCGTACTCTACAGATCTGACTCATCTATTTACTTCTTTCTGACCTTAAAAAATTCTCTTCATAATTAGCGCTTTAAATCAATCAGCGAAATAAAAGCGTATTTCAAGGGTTATTTCCTGTCAAAAACACAAAAATTTGGGAAATAAGGCATAATTAGACTTCCTGAAAGATGGAATTCGGTCATAGAGTAAAAGAGGTGTTATATAACAAAATAAATAATAAGCATTTTGAATCTATCAGCGAAATAAAAGCGCACCTCGAGGTTTATTTCTTGTACAAACTTCAACAATTTTGGGAAGAAAGCATAATGAGGCTTCCTGAAAGATGGAAGAAGGTAATAGAGCAAAAGTGCTATTATAAAACAAAATAAATAATACTTTAAGCTGTATTATTGTATATTCATTTCATATTAGAAATAGGAAAGAAACTTATGGGACGTTCTTATATAAAACAGAAAATTTCTGAGTCTTGAGCTGCTTTAATTTCTGTTGCTAAAAATATACAGCATATTTACATAATCACTTTACAGCTAAATTATGTGCGTCTGAACAAAAATCTAGAAATACGGAAGTAATGATTATCTGCAGTAGAGTAACTATACTATATCATGTAAAACTGATCATAACGCTCGTAGAGATAAAGATTTTATCTCAGTAACTATGAGAATTCTAAAAGGATATACAGTAAAAGTACTCTACCCCCACCGATTTAATATAAACATTCTACATGCACAAATAATTTAATTAGAAAGCATGGAATTGTTACCTATGGTAAACGCTTAGAGCACTCTGAAATGTAATTATTGACATAAAACTGTAGCCAACAGTACTGGCATAAAATTGTTCAAACACTGGTTCCCTGGTATGAAATAATTCAAGAATATTTCTTGTTTACTTTTTGCCATAATAATCTCAGAAACAATCTCTTACAACTGTAAACACAAATTTCCTTATTAAATGTCAGTTTTGTTGCGTACTTAAATTTAATTTGCTTTCCTTCAATTTGTAAAAATAGGGTCTTCCAACGACTTTTCACTCCTTGCTAGAGCACTTGAACTTGAAATTTTGTGTCCTTTCGGTTTTCAATATAATTTCATTATTTTAATGTTTTTAAAACTTAATTATCTATTAATCGATTGATGAAATGAAATGAAATTTTAGTTTAGTGTGAATTGCGTTACCTGACTATAAATTTAAGAAGAAAATATTATTTCAATTACCGTTTATTATAACATGAAAAATTGTATTATTTAATTACAACTCTAAAAGCGTATGTTTAAAATTTGTTTATTATTATTAATTAATCTAAATTCCTCTTAGAATATTAGGTTTACTAGAAAATAATCCGCTATTAGTTCCCAACATGATGAATATGGAAGTAGGTTATGTATTTTAGGTATTAAAATGAGTTTACCCATGAATGTAAAGAAACATTCCATGCAGATAAGTTATGTTTCACATGGTAATAATTTAACCTTTTATATCTCGTGGTAACAATTTAATTTGAATTTTTATTTTTATTTTTTAATAAGAATTTATTTGTTTTGAACAAACACATATAATTTAATAGAATTACTTTTTTTAAATTTAAATTATGTTTTCGCGAATTTTAAAAAAATTAAATTACAACAAATGGTTACATTATGAATTATAAGCAATATCCCAATGACAAAAATTGCATTATAGCTATTCTGCATTAAAAATAAAAGTCCCATTTTAACAATATATTTCTACAATGCGCGAAAAAATATTTTGATTGTATTTTTAAGGGTAGAATTTTTCATATAACAGCCAGCTTGTTAATGTTACAAATTTCTAGTTTAAAATCTAGCTCCAATGCCTTATGTTGGTCTTTTTTACAAATTTTTGTCAAAAAGTGTTTAAAATTATTTTGAAAACACTCATTGTTAAACTTCCATGTGAACCTTATAAATGGAAATAAAAATATGTTGCCAAACTGCTAAATGTTGCATTGTGGGATTAAAATCTAACTTATAGTTCCGCCAATAGGTACAACTTATTTATTACTTGACAACACACGACCTTTTTCACATTGTTTTTTCATTCAAACATAATTTTTGTTATGTTTGAATGAAATACGTCAACACGTCTTTTTATTTGTAAGCTAATCGCTAAGCAAAAGAAATCATCTGAGCCATTTTACCACAACATTAAATTTGTTTTTGAAACATTTTTTAAAGAGTTTTTTTTTTATATCGTTTCCGTCTCTTTCGATATTCGGTAACAACATGATACGAATCTTTTTCTAACTTCAGGATTAATAGACATTTCTACTTTGCTCATCAGAATTCTACTGTAATCAAAGCATCAATTTTGCTTCTTTTTTTTCCCGTCTGCTTCGTTTTTTGGGCAGAAAATATTTACGGGAATCCAAAATTTTAGGAATTTAATAATTAGAGATCAGTTAATCACTAATAAAAATAACTGTATTTGTTGTATTAAAATGTATTTATTTAATTATTTTTGAATTTAAATAAATACATTTTTATTCAAATCAACTTTATTCATTATGCTGAAGTTCCCGTTCTTAATTATCTTATCCTGATCCTATTTTCAAAATCATTCAGGATCATGGTCCTAGTTTAAACAACTTTATTTTAGTTTAATTGCTCTAAATGCAATTTTTTTTAAAGATTCCAAAAGAATTATGCATATTAAAAATAAATATATATTAATGTGATACAAGCAAGGAATTTTTTAAGTTCTTAAAACTGCATAAGATCCCAACAACATATTTCCAACATTGAAAGAAAAAAAGGCTTGTATTGAAAATATGTACAGACACGGTTGCCCAAATCCTGATAGGTTACATGTACTTGCGAAGTTTAAGCGGAGTAATTATTTTTGACAGACACCTTAATATCAAATTAATAATAATAATAATTCTTTTCGATTGAAACAAATCAAAGAAAATTTAGGCTAAAAAAAAACAAGGATGTCTTATGCTTGAAACTTTTTTTTATTTGTTTCTATATAAATATGGAAACAACTCTCCTGCATTTATTTTAAGCCTTTAGAATGATCGTTATATTATTTAGCTGCTATTATGCAGATCCTTTTTAATTAAGATAAGGATTAAGTATATAAGAAAATTTTGAACATACGTTTTATTGAAAAAGAATTAATTATTAATCTTATTTATTTCAAGTCTAAAATGTGGCTGTGAAAATATTTTATTAACTAAGATATTAATTATACAATATTTATTTTTTAAATCCAAAACATATATGATGTAGATATTCTACATTGCGAAGCGTAATGTTGAAAGTTACAGAGATCACACAATTTAAATACAAGCATCCATTGGCTGTGGTATATAAATAAATTAATCCTTTCTAATGTGTTGGAAAGCATACGTCCCAGCCCATTACTAGTTAGATGCTTCTAATTTTTTCTATTTTTCCACCTCTCATTTTAGGAGCTATTTCTTAATAGCTTTAGAACCAAAATGAATATTTATAAACATTTCGACAAATAATATTGTTTTAACTATCAAACTAACTATCAGTGTATTATTATTGTTACTGAATTTGTAATATGTCAAACAGAAGGGGATTATTTATTTAAAATTATTTTACAGTTCGAAAACGTCTATTACGTGTACCTTTTAATATTTGATTTCTGTAGTTTCGCGTTTAAACAAATTTTTGACTTAATCAACAATTTAATGATTTATTTTAGTTCAATTTCCTATTTTAGTAACTTTGCACTATTTTTGTTTTCATTCATTTATTTTTTAATGTATACATGATGGACTAAATGCAAGTAAAAAATAGTTAAAATAATATTTTTTGAAAAATTAGACAGTATAATAGTTAGTTATTTTCCTTACTTATAAATAAAAATGTTTAATCATTATGCTAAATAACTAGGATCATATCAGACATTATCATTAAAAATTATTACTTTTCACGGTTTATCAAATGAAATATAATATAAGTCATTATATGAATAATTAATATTCCATATATATATATATATACATATATATTACAAATAATTTTCAATGTATATCAAGATGTTTATTTTTTAGAGATTATCATCAATTTATATCAAATTATATTTTTTAGAAATAATCATCAATCTATATTTGTTTACAAGTACTCACTAATATATATTAAACTATATTTTTTACAAATTTATTTATCTTATTTCAAGGGCAATAACATTTTATAAATCATCTATTTGTGGTCCATCTACCTAGCGACCTTGGGTAACTGCCTGTTCAGAATCCCAGCAGTGGCATAAAGCTATAAAGATAATTGAAGTATGCTCTCACGGAATTTCTCGACGAAACAGCAACCTTGATATCACTTATCTCAAACCAAAAAAAATCTTTCATACATTAATTAATTATTAATTTATCGAACTATGTAATTAAACAAATCAATCCCATCTAATAAAATAAACGATTTTCGTTTCTTATCTTATTTTGCACAACCTTCTGCTTTATATTGAATTATCATCTATTCTAAAATATTATCACTAGTGAAAAAGGCCATTGGAAATATAAATTTAATTTTTTTAAGCTCGGACAGTCTGTTTCTGGCATATCATGTTACGCTTTTCACACCATTTTTTATATGAAAAATAAATTAATAAAAGCCATAAATCTTCGGTGAAAATCCGCCGATATAAAGATTTAGATATCAGCTCAAAAACACCTCGTCTAACTATTTTGCAATATGCCTGCTTTTTAGAATGATAAAGCTTATGACATCTTCTTGAATTGCACAATCATTGAGTTAAAACGCCCGATTGAATTTTGCTCAAGCAAGTCTGGAGGAAACCATTGACATTTTTCTTTTTATAGAAGATGAAGAGCGAAAACCATTTCGATGGTAATTCAAGAAAGAATTTTAAGATTGCTTGTTCTTCTATCCTTTTCTTCTTTATTTAGCAAACCTTTTTATGAAAATATTTTAGCCTAACTTTTAAATGGCATTTTATTTCTAATCTTTTATATAAGACTATTGTACTTTTAAGTGTACAGATAATTACTTTTTAAATATAATCAGCAACGCTACGACCAAACTTTTCAACATCAGATTAAAATTAAAGCGAATTAAAACCGCTAAGCAAAATTTTGTCCTGACTATTTTCTTTCACTAGTTTTGAGGGAAAGTTTTACTACACAATACCAGAATTCAATGACAAGCATTATAATACTGAAATCATGAAAACAGAAATTTCAAAACTAGATATAATGTTGTTTTTTTTTAAATATTGGAGCATGTTAATAAAGTTGTCCCTCCCCATATAAAATTGCATATATTGAATAAGATCGCGAATTTGTGAATGATATAGGAGAACAATGAATATGAAATATAGATCTTTAGCTTGGATCTAACATTATTATATATCGGGACAATTGACCATTTTTCGTAGATTCATCCTTGGCTTGCAGTTAATGGTCAAGTACCTGGAAATCGAATATATATTTTAGGCGAATTTTTTTCCAAATGAATGAAATCAAAATTAGACATAGAACTACAATTGCAATCATAAAATCGCATACCGAAATTTATTTAAGTCATTGCATTCAAATCGACCGACAGATGGGCAACACTTTGATAGTTTTTGTTCATCATTTTAAAAGAATCTACATGTTAGATGCTAAGCCTGAAAACCAAATATTTGTGCCCTTTACTCTTTGTAATTACGGGGGTCACTTGCTCCCAAACAGCCAGAAGGTCAGACTTCCTCTAAATCGATTTCATTCAAAAAATTTTAGAAATCGACAAATTTAGTTTAAAGTCAATATACTAATTTCAACCTCATTACTATTTTTTTTTTGAATTATCGTTTTCATGGCTAGCCTGAATAAGAGCTGGACATAAACAATATCCAATACTTTGCTTTTAGGATTCTGAGTTGACTGAAATGGGAAAATCCATCGAAGTTTTGGAATCATTTTTTTTTAAACTTAAAATACATTCTCTTTTCATATTTTGTACAAAAGAAAGTTTAAAAAAATACGTTTTTTAGATATTAATTGTAGTTCTTGGTTCCAGAAAAATATTCTAAGCCTCTTGAAAAGAATCTGATACTCTAAATGCCTGATAATCACACAAAATAATTGAATAATAATTAAAATATTATTTTTGCTGTTGTGACTTATGACACTTTACAAGCCCGCTGACATGTCATCGATTGAAGCTGAGTGAGAGTCTTATTTCTTCAATAGCACCAATTAGGGTCCAAGAGTATGTCTTGACTAATCGCGCGTCACAATCCTTATTACAGGGCGGACTTTAATCATCTATTTCATTCACAGATCTTAATTTAGACATGAATTATAGAACGATTACCTTTGAACCAGAACCCTCAATGGTATCACTCTCGAGATGGAGGATTTTGTGACCACGACAGATTTATACTCGAGCCAGTCTCTAAAGACGAGGATATTCCTCCGCCGGCAGGGTTCGAACTCACAACTTAAGGGATGCGAGTCCAACGCCCTACCAACCAGGCTATCTCGGCCTAGAATTACCTTCAAAAACGCAAAACTATTACTATTATAAATATGTATCATATTTTGTCAAAGAAGATTATAATTACTAATAATAAAAATTGGCGTGTGTTTGCATTGACACCCTCAATGCCATATCGATTGATCCAGAACTATCAGGTTTAACTAGTATATACTTTAACTCTTAACTGGGTCTGTGAGACAGCTAGTGACGGACTTTCGCTCACCCCTATTCTATTTGTAGCGTAGTTGAATAGATTGACCCTGTAGCTCCCTGTTTTGTGACCTTCAATACCCGTGTACTTTTTCAAACGGTATCAGCGGATGCTTTTTTAAATAATTCAATAATTTCTTCGACTGTGGTCTCTAAAACCGCACTCCCTGTTAGTTCTCCAGTGATAAACAAGGCTTAGCAGATGGCGCTAAAACATGGGCTTCAAAATACCATCCAATTTACTGATCCTATTATGAAGCAGTGCTCCAGACCCTTTTAAATTAAGAGGAAAGTGATTTTAGTGATAAGGATAATTGTACAGAAGAGTTTTTCGATGAAAGTTCGTATTCAACTGATTCTGATATGCTTGTTTAAACATAATTAATTTTTCAAGTGATAATTTTGTTTGAAAAATTTATAGAATATATAAATATGCCAAAGGTATATATATATATATATAATTTATAAGTTGATTTTTATAATAATTCTTAACCTGTAAGTTTAAAATTCCCTAGAAAACCATGCTATGAAAGTCACACAAACCGATAAAAAAAGGCCAATTGACCCATAGCCAATTTTTAAAATTTTTCATATAATTGGTGAATTTTACATTAAAATGTTTACTTTATTTACTGAAAAAATAAATATGATTAAAGAAGTATAAAGTAATATGTTTTTTCAAGCATATTATTTATTGTTACATGTAATTTGAGAAGAAAATGTATGTTCCAACGCATTTACTTTTTTCCGTGATAAAATATTTTGGAAAATTTTTAAATTATATAGTAAGAAAAATGTCTGCAGAATATATTGGTTGATTTTCAATCTAATACTTTTATTAGAAAATTTGATTCAAATTTGAAGAAAATGCGGTCACTTAGACCACACCTCTCCATTTACTTCCTAAATTTCGCATCCCTGGTTAAGGGTGGGAAATTTTTGAAATTCATAGGATTAATTCTCTCGCTAAAGACAGAGTTTTTGTACTTTCTGGAAGAATGTGAAGTTGCCCTGTTATTTCAAATCTCCGTATCATCTTTCATTGTGTACATGGTCAAATCGGTGAGCATTTCCGCTTCATATGATGGAGTTCTTTAACCACTAAGGCTGGTTGCACACACAGCACTTTTTTCTGATCGCTTATTTCCCCGATGCCGACATAACAACAGTAGTGTATTGAATTATACTAGAGCTTACACACTAGGCAGAAAAATAAATATTCTGTCAATCCGCCTTTTATCGGACAAAGTGCAGACGCCCACTGTCACTAGCCCTTTCGGATAATCAGATGCACGCTGTGTTTTTGTAATGTCTAGAGTTGCTTTTTCGCAGTGAGTTGACCTTCCTGCATGAAACAATTTTTATTTCAGCATCAATAAGTGTTCATTTATTATAAAGTTAAGTGTTAAATATCATTATTAAAATTTTAATTGCTTTAAACCAAGAAAGGCCTTTTTATGGGTTTTTAAAGACAGAATTTCTGACGTTGGCATGAAATTTGTACAGAAATTCGTCACGACTTTAATTTATTGAAAGAAAAAAAAATAGAAACGATTTATAGGAAATCCACACTTTCTCATATGTACTTATAAGAAACAAGTAATATAAAAAAATTAATTCCTGCTTAGGTCAACAAAAAAAATTTTATTTTAGTTATTTTTTAATTAAATAATTATCTCAAAAATTATTAAGTATTATGAGAAAATTATTGATTTTTGCAATTGAACTCGCATTCTTCACTTTCATGTGAAAAATATAGAAATGCCTGTATTTTACTGATTGAGCTTCTGCTACTGTTGATTTCAAACCTAAAACTCTATTTAAAATATAAAAAAATTAATTAAATTCAATGAATGAATGAATATTTGAAAGAAAAAAACCGTATTAACATCAAGTGTCATCCGCTAAAGGTTTTAAAAAATGTATTTTGAACTTGAGTGAATGAATAAAAGATATTTTATTAACGATTGAAAGTTTGAACAAGATAAATAAATAAATAAATATAGGGAGTGTGTAAACTAATAGTAGGAATTGAAAAAGATGGAATCTTAAAATATCTAATTTTGTAAGTTAAGAAAAGACAGTAGTAATACTCTCTAGTTCCAAAGAATTTTATTTACATTGCACTATTGTTCCTGGATTTAATTATCAACTTTGTTTTATATCTGAGCCGGCTGTTATTAAAAAAAATTTTTTTTTCTTCTTTTAGTCAAAATATAAACATTATTGGAAATTTTAATCAAAATATTACATTTTCAAAAAAAAAATTATTATGCTTTTAACTTATTTCTAATGAATAGAAACTATTTTACAAATAATAATAATACGAAGAAACACGAGGTTTTTTTTTATTTCAATGCTGGTTTCAAATAAGAAAAGTGACTTTTTTTATAGTTATCTCTCTCTAATATGGCGTGAAGATTATTTTCATATTGTAGATGTATGCCAGAAACCATGCCTGCATTTGAAATAAAATATCTAAATAGAATGTTCCTTACATTATTTCCTTTGAAGTGTCCTCTTGTAATATTCTCTCTTTGAATATCTTTCGATCCTCTATTTGACACCGTATCCTCAATCATGTATGCATCTCTATTTCTCATATAATTATGAAAATACAGGCTTTAATAATATCATGTGTAAATTATGCTAGAATATTAAAAAGAACAATGGAATATTTTCATTTATTGGAGAGAGTATCAAAAGCTCATTCTATGTATATTTTTTCTTGACAAATCAATGGTTCAATACTTTATTTTTGATTGTCAAATGTGTTCCAGTATTGGCAAATTTTTATGCAGCCCAAATGCCATATCACCAACAAAAAAATGTCAAACTTTGGGACTTTCTGTGCTTATTTTAAAAATAAAAAAGTAGTACCATTCAGTTATCCATTAACATAACTGAATGGTAATATTAATTATATAATAAATGTATATTAATTTTATGCTAACATTTTATTATATTTTTATGTGTATAATTCGCATATAACGTTCTGTTCATATTTGTATGTTTTTATAGAATTGCATCAATAAACAAAGTTACGTTCAAAACCTTATAATAACAAAGTAGGAAAATAATTTTAAGTAAAACATTTATTTTACACAATGCAATTTAATATTCCAGTGTATTCAAGAGTTATCTCTTATAGATTTCAAAAGTTATTGCCAACATTTCTACAGGCTGAATGGAATTCTTCACTTTAGTATTTTTTTCTGCTAATATATTAAGCTATACATGGGAATTACATTTACATTATAGCCTACATGGGAATTAAATTTTTCTGCTATATATAAGCAGAAAAATGTAATTCTCCAAAGGAACTCTTCATTCTGAAATAATTGAAAAATTTCAAAACTATTTTCTTTTACCTCAAATCTTCAAATAACGTGTAAAATTCTCCCAAATCCTTTTTTCCCATTAATTGAATAAATCGAAATAACTCGATTCCCCCCCCCCTTTTCCTCTTCATTTGACGCCAAGATAATAATGATAGTATTTGTACTCTATTCATTTCAAATTACCCTTAAGCAGTCCTTAGTTTAAATAACACGGTTAAAGTAAATTTATTTGTTGATGAAATTATGCTGACTCTTACGCCGGAGTCGGAATTTAAGCGCCGTGTGTGTAAGCATTTGATTTCTGGCAGTGGTCTCGGCAAAATACTGACAGAAGAAAAAAACGCTGTGTGTGCACTGAGCATAAAGTAGTGTTGTTCTGCTGGTTCTGTTAGAGCAATTTTACTGGTTGCACCTTTTCTTAGAGCGTATGCCTGCTTTGCAGAAACGTAACTAATGCTATGCAGAATTCGTTGTCTTTTTACTCAAAGAATATTGTTAGTAAGCATGCGCCATAACTCAAATGATGTTTCACATTTTCAATATATGCATATATCATTTATGTTATAGCCTCTCCTGTTAGTGAATTTTATTATTTTTTTATTTAATAAATATAAAAACCATTATTTAAAATACTTGAGATTCGAATTTTATCTTATCTGGACTATTCGAAAACATTCTAAAGCCATCTGGAGTAGCAAGTATATTTCTTTCTAATCCTAAATGTATTTTTATTCGTGTGTGTATATATATAGAACATATTTTTATTATTATTAAATATATATATATATATATATATATATATATATATATATATATATATAAGCATTTATTCGTATAGAATATCTAGTTTTAAAGCTAAATAAACATTGATTTCACCAGCACCAAAAGTTTCTAACGACGAACATCTAGAAACTACGTTTAATATGGAATTTTTTTCATTGGAGTTATAATGAGTCTAATACAATTTACTTAATAAAGATCTTTTCCCACCAATAAAAATAAATTAGTGTTTATGAATTGATAATTTTGAAGAGTAAAAAAAATCAGTCCCCGTTCAAATGAAAGAAATTCAACAAATATTTTTTCAGCTGTTCTAGATGTTTTATCCGCTTCTCTGCTCTTTTTTTTTTACCCCGATGCTTCCTTTCATTATTAATTAGAAAAATAGTTAGTTAGTTATCTCTCTTTTGACTCAAATACGTGAATAAATAAAATATTTATTCACTTTTTTAAAAAAGAAATATTTTTTTAAAAAAATCTAGGAACTAATGTCACTTGAAGTTTGAGATGAAAAATTTCCATAAATATCAAATGCATCTGTTACAAAGTAACAAATGTGAAGTTGTCATTATTTTTAAGGAAAAAATAATTTTCTGAAAAACGTTACTTTTCAAAGATAAATAATTTTTAAATATATATTTTGAAGCTTCCCCTATTTTTTAGGCTTCAAACTTTTACAAAAATTTTGGAAATTTCGATAATTGTGTGGCGATACTGTTTCTTTACATTTTTCAATGTTAATTTTGGAATATAACAATAAAATTATTTAAAGTAATAATATCAAAGCAGTGAGGTAAATATTTTTTGTCCATGATGTGGAATATATATAATTATCTGAATAATGAATTTTAATATGGTATTCAGTAGTACATAATATAGAAAGCTTGGGATTAAAAGGAACATAATTAGTTTATAACAACGTAATGGCTTTCTCCACAATTAAATGACATGCATCTGATTGCCCGAAATCAAATGATCTGCCATTGTAAGTTTAGTTACCCTGCATCGAAATACATTAGAGTAAGGAAGCTAACTAATTTCACAAACTAGTTCTTACAGCTTGATACTTATTTCAGCGTTCCGTTTTGAAGTAATAGGAAGGCAGTCTTGGATCGGATTTGGTAATTTTGAATCGTCAGAGGAAAAGGACAGCTTATGAGCTAGAACCCCCTTCAATCTTCGGCGCCACACTAGCTGGAGAAGAATTAGTCTCGACGTATTTAACATGCACACTGAGCGCCTGACACAACTGTTCTTTTGCGGAATCGAGGATTGGACTTGGAACCATCTGAGTCCTTAGCCGAAACTTTACCACTTGGCCACCGTGACCTGCAGCCTGGCTTTACACTTCCTGCAATGAAAAATTATTTTATAGTTCTCAATAGCAACGTCATGGGGCTTCAAAATTGATTTTCGATCCTACTTTGCATGAGAGTTTTGTGTTCATTAAATATGTTGCCAGAGATCAGAAGTTAAGGTGGTAGAAAAAGAATTTGGTGGGCCGTGAAAGATTTTAATATGCATTACCAGCTCAAATGTCACTCTCATTATATAAACAATGTTAAAAACTACGGGTTTCATTCACAAGAAATTTTTTTGGGCATTGTGTTGAATGAACACCTATCAAGTCCAAAATCTTTATTTACTTCTCTCATTGAGTTGTACATTCTGTTTCAAACATTAACCCTTAATTGAATACATGCGGTTTATGAGACCGCTAGGGATGGACTTTCGCTCACCCCTATTCTTTTTGTAGCTCAATTGAATAGATTGATCCTGTAGCTCCCTGTTTTATGACCTTCAATACCTTTGTACTTTTTCAAACGGTTTCAGCGGATGCCTTTTAAAATAATTCAATTATTTCTTTGACCGTGGTCTCTAAAACCGCACTCCCTGTAAGTTCCCCAGTGATACACAAGGCTTAGAAGATGGCGCTAAAGCATGGGCTTCAAAATACCATCCAATTTACTGATCCTATTATGAAGCAATGCTCCAGACGCTTTTAAATTGAGAGGAAAGTGATTTTAGTGATAATGATAATTGTACAGAAGAGTTTTTCGATGAAAATTCGTATTCAACTGACTCAGATATACTTGCTCAAAAATAATTAACTCTTCAAGTGATAATGTTTTTGAAAAATTTTATAAAATATATTAATATACTAAGAGAAATATATATGTAGAATTTATAAGTTAATTTTGATACTAGTTCTTAACCTGCATCTTTAAAATGCCCCAGAAAACAGTGCTATGAAAGTCACATAAGCCGATAAAAAATGGCCAATTTTGTGCCATTGTCGTTATCATTTTTTTTTTCATATAATTGTTGAATTTGACACTATATTATTTTCTCTATACCTTTATATACTGGAAAAGTATAAATGATTTATAAAGTATTCAGTAATATGTATATTATTTATTGTAACATGCAGTTTAAGAAAAACTGTATGTTCCATCGCACTTAATTTTCTTAATGATAATATATTTTGAAAAAAAATTTAACATACCTATATATCAAGAAAAATATCTACAAAATATTTTGGCAGTTTTTCATGCTAATACATTCTTTAGAAAATATAATAATGATGTAAATGAAGTGCAATCTCGTAGATTGCACCTCCCCAGTTAAGTCCTCAAATTTCAGCTCTCCAGTTAAAGGTTAATAACTTGTCAAATGCTTAAAAACATCATTACGCACAAAACGCTTATGACAAAATTAATAATTACCTGGTCAAATATCTTTTATTGTTTAATGATTTGGATATTGTATTTTTTCGAAGTATTCTGGTTGTAATAAAATAAAAATCAATTAAAAAAATTTGACCATTTGTAGCTTATGTAATATTTTTCATTCGAAACCTTACCATCTGCATTGTAGCTTATAGCGGTAGTAATCTATACATTTTAGGTAATCTCTAGATATCCACTCCTAACACATGCCAAATACAAGAATGAGAATATCATGTTCATTTGTTGGTTCTCACATGGTTGGCTATCATAATGACATTGTGGGATTAAGTTACCTCTTTTCCAATTATGAAACTTCCCTCTTATAGGAGAGGTTATACCGTGGCTGGTGATAGCCATCGAAACTCAATATTACTTTCTGATTCCTTACATTAATATAAGATTAAAATATTTTTCAGAACTCTAAATAAGAATACAAATACATGAAATAATTATACAATATTCTAAACAGTGTTCTTATTTTATTATAATGAAACAAAATACTTTTTGTTAGAACACTTTGCCCTCCTCTGCTTTCTATATTCTTAAGAAAAATTACTTATTTTGGGATTAATTTCGTAGTAAAGTGAAATTATCGAATATTGTTTTAGGACTTCTCATTCTTGACCAGATAGGTTTAACATTCAATTTAGATGTATAATTTAATCTCAAAACCACATTCTAAGCTTCATTTGTCTTGCTAGATGAATTTTTCAAATATTTCCCTCACGTATGTATTCTATACCAACTAAATAGTTCCATTTGAAAGTTTTATTCCCAAATTTAACTCAGATTTGGATATTTTTTTTATAAAAATCAGGCCCTAAAATTCATAACTCAACATTGTGAATTGTCATGCTTTTGCTTTCAAATACAGATAAGTTGACAGATCAACAGACAGTAAACCCTCTTACGGATTTGATTCAAACTTTTGGATATATCTGTAATTCTAGTAAAAAAATTATGTAATAAATTTGAATCATTGTATTAGTGGGAACACGGTCTGACAGATAGGTTTTCAATTCTATTTCACTTAAGATTTGATAGAAATCTGCAGGTTCTGTGTAAAAAATATGTATTAAATTTCATTGGTCTAGTTCATTAAGTTTCTGAATTATCATTCTTAGAGGCCTGCATGATCCCAGAATAATAGCTTTCCTGGTGTTTTTCCTTATGGAATTTGCTGTTAGACAAGCCCGTTGTTACGAAGACAGCGATTTAAGCCTATAGGGTGCGTCTCTTGATTTTTCAGTAGTACAATCTAAAACCAAGAGTACGACTTTGCCATCCAGGCGTCATAACCCTTTTTACGGGGCGAACTTCATTTAAGCATTTTCATTCACACATCCACAGATCATAATTTAGACCTGAATCAAAGAAAGATCACTTCTGACCCAGTACTCCCCCCCCAGTGGTATTACTCTCGACATCAAGGTCTTTATGATCACGACAGATTTATACGTGCATCAGTCACCACCACACATGGGTATCTTCGGCTGGCGCATTCAAATACGCAACCTAATGGACACGAGTCCAACGCCTTGTTAACCAGGCTATCCCAGCCTTATACCTTTTCTTTTTTGCCCAAGTAAGCGAAAATTCATCAATATTTCACACTTGAGCTGTCTAATGATTATAAAGCTTTGTCTTTGCACATTTCAAAAGCAAAAAAAAAAAAAAAAATCTTGAGCAGTAACAACAACAAAAGAACAGTTACAAGGTACTAGTTTGAAATAAATAAATACGGAAAACTATGAAATGTAGCATTTTTATGAGAAACATGAAACTGAATTTTTACTAGTATTGAAATATAAAGTAATATTTAGAGATTTAAATCTTATTTTTTATTTCTGATTCTGCGTTTTCCAAACCGTTTAGGTACTTATTTTTTAAGAAGTATAAAGCAAAAAAAGCCTTTCATACGAATAAGTAGTTTGGAAAGCCCTCGAAGTAAACCCGAACATCTGAAAGAGAACTATTCAGTTTACTCAGTAAAGTTATTTTGAGTCTTTAAAAGCGAGCATTTTACACTGAATAAGAAATCTTCGAGCGGCTTTGGGATTTACGATTTAAGCGCCATAACTCTAAATTCTGAACGTTTTGCTGTGGATTTGACTTCCATCTTTCAAAAATAGAGCCCAAAAGCTGCTTAGTTGAATAAATATTTCATTTAATATGCTCTGCAGATAAAATAAACTATTTTATTAAACTATAAGTTTTTTTATAAAGAAGGTTATGTGCATTTTTAACGTACATTGTCATATTTTTCAATTTTCCTTTATCGAAATGCCGAGAAAACTTTTATAATTTATTTTATCTTTTCTATTTATTATTCTAGAGAAACAATGAACCAAGAGTGGCAAATGATATATATGTAGGAATGGATGGGACAAAATACCCATTCAGCCTCATTTATATCAGTGTCTAGGGTCACTGATTGAAGAGAAGAAGCTTTTAAAATGAAAACAGTAAATTTATTTACTGCAAATAATATTCAAAAGAAAAGACATAAACAATCAGGACATTACAGGCTATTTACAATAGAGAAATAAGTATAACCTTAAGGTGACATCAAGGATGGAGCCTAATCTAGTGTTCCATGGCAAAACTATATATCACCGTTGCGTACTAAATAATCATGATTCGAAACTAATGACCCTCTCTCTTTTTGTCTGTCGAGCGAATGCTCACAGTTCACTTTTCTAACGCTTGACGTCACGAGTCTTAGACTTTGGACCTATGTTGTTGAGCAAAATCCCTGGTGTTTAGAACCTATGGGGCCATCTATTATAATAAATTGAAACTAAATAAGGAATAGTAATGGTTGCTAATGAAATCTTTCCACACACACACACACACACACATATATATATATATATATATATATATATATATAATATGGCCCTCTGGTGTACATATGTAGTATAGAGAAATTATAGTAACAGTAAAAAAAATTAGAACTCAAGATTTTGACGAATCTCCACATTTCAAATCTTCTTGAATTCGAAAAACAAATTTTTGAAAAATATCCGTCTGTCTGTGTCCAAGGTGACTCAAAAACACTTTGAACTAGGCAGATCGACATATGGTCTTTACACCGAATCCGTATATTTCTATCAAATTTTGAGCAAAATCAGTTCAGAGGAAGTTTGTCTGCCCAGGAATTCAAAATTTAACACGATTACTATAAAGCGAAGAGATTTAGATAGATAAAATTATGTCATAGAATTAATAGCCACAATCCAGACAGAAATCGAATTTTAAGCCAAATCCAACAGGGATTAATTATCTGTCTCTGTTTTAAAAAACATTCATGCACGATAACTCAGAAACAGAATTATTTATATACATCGAATTTGATATGGGATTTTATGACTACAACTGTAACTGTAGGTCAAATTTTTAAATCTGATGGGGAAAATGCATCCAAAGCAAAAAAAAAAATCAATTTCCTGATGTTATTAACCTCACGCCAGAAATTAATTGCCTAATCACTCACCAAGGATTACAGGATAAATTTCAGTAAAAATGCTATATTCAGGTCAAAAGTTAATATTTCGTAATTATTGTACCCCAACGCTATGTATTGCATTCACGGGATAACAACTTTATTTTGAAAAGGTTTGGAGGAGACCACTCTCACTAGTTTATTCAGGGAAAGCTCTTAATAGATACTTTATGGAAAAGTAATTATGATTAGTTGAATAATGCGTTGCTATTAATACTAATAACATCGTAACATTCTCTATAATTGATTTATAACAATTGAATAAAAGAATTATTTCTTTTGTGGTATATAAATAAAGACATCGTGCATTTTATCTTTAATTGTGCTATGATAATTCTTGGATTCTTTAATACTATTTTTCAAGGTCCTTTTGTGCATATTTTGAACCATTTGTATAGTATTAATGAAGTAAACTCTGGGGATGAACGATCATTATCCTATTGAAAAGAGGCCTTTTGCAGAAACTTTCCGATACCACCCCTGTCTATAAGAGAGGCCTTTTCTCCTAAACTCAATTTTTCATATTCGATTGTAAGCAAATTTTACCCCAGCTTTAACTGAAAATTCTGTCAATCGAGCACAGATAATCTTAGACTGAAGGAAATGCTTAGATCAACATCTATGCTCATTAATAAGAGATTGCATATTTTCATTTATTTCATTGTATCTGATTTGATTCGCATTTGTTAAGATTGAATCATGCAAGAAATCATTTACGCATTTCCCATTGCATTTGAATTTCAGTATGAAAATGTGTATGCTCTCGATAACAATTCACTGTTTTAATGTTCTCTAAACTTTCTTAGCAGTTAATTGATGATTATTTAATATTTTCTTTATGTTTATTTGCTATTTGCTTTAATAATATGTGTAGATCCAACTGATGATAAATTAGAAAAATAAATTATATTTTAATTCCATTATATTTACATTATGTCCTAAAGTCTAAATAATAGAAAATTATTAAAACAAATCAGAGGGAGGGATCTCATCTCAACTTACTTAAACGTGTTTCTCCATAAAACTGTAGACCTTGATTTAGTTATTTTAACATTCCGTTTTAAAGCAATACTAAGGCATTTTGGGGGAAGGATCACGTAATTTCGAATTGCGGTCAGATGAGGAGAATGATACCTGAATGTCCAAAACGTTAAACCTCCTCCAAAACGGTTAAAATCAAAATTTGACGCCCAACTGCAATTTTAGTAATAAGATCAAATAACAAATTTATTTCATTTAATAAGTTGTGTTTTTGAGTAATCGAGTTTACCTGCGTGTGAAAGCACAAACCGACAAGTGGTCAATATATTAATGGATTTGATTCATAATTTTATAAAGATCTACATTAAATGCTAAATCAATGCTTCAAATCTTATGGATCTAGCTGTTTATGCTTAGTAATTATCGCATTTATTTGTACTCAAATAGATAGACTTCCTAATTTGATGGGCATTTATAAATCTGATGGAACGGATTTCATACCAAATTTCATTCGTCTAACTAAAAATGGCTTTGAATATTCATTGTCTTCATTGACAGGCAAAAGAACAGATTGAAAAACGTGGGTTTTGGATTCATGAAGATTTGTGAAAATCTCGTGTTCTGAAAATTTGGAAAATATTGTTTTACTTTAAATTAATTTAGTCTGCAGAAAAGGTTTAAAAGTTTAAAATAACAGAATTGGATTCGTAAATTTTGGAAGATTTCTCAACATTATTGAATTGCAAAAATGTTCTTTCTTATGTAAGTGTAAAATTCATACAGTCATGATAATCATCATTTAATGCCATTTCGATCTGTAATCATTTGCTCTTTTTTTTCCACTAAAACCATTATGTCATCAGTTTAAATAATCTAGGACATCTCAAAATGCTGAACCAAGTAATTTTCTCAAATCCCTTTTAAGACTACTTTTGCAACATTAAGAAGATACTTTAGTAACTGACAATCTAGAGGATCAATGTCAAGATTATACGGCAGATACATTCTTTCTAAATAAGCACTTTATTTTTTTTTTCGGATTGTCGGAAATGTTTACGTTCACACATTGTTGGAATGGAAATAAAACCTTTTTTGTTGACCAATTCTTATCTCTTTTTTTTCAATGCTGACTTTAATCTTATATCTTGCTGACTGCAGAAATCAAAATGTATATCTGAGGGCGTAGATAAAATGTCTCTTTTGTTCTTACCATACGGACATTATTGCCCATTTAAACTTTTATCTCGGCTCGTCTATCAATGAATGTTGTTTTCTCTTCCATCAGCAACATTTTTTTCAGAATTTTATTGCCGTATATTATTTTGTCCTCTCTTCAGCTATATTCTTTCCTGAATACTATTTTCGTATCCCTCTTCCCTCAATCACTATCTTTTCTGAACATTGTTATCACATGTGACAAAAAATTTAAAATAATCAGTGTACTTTATAATTCAACAACGATTATCAATGCAAATTTTACGCTGATATTTATGTGACATCAAAATGTAAAGATACTTTTTGAATCTTGATTCCTATAAACTGCCCATAACTTTTTTGTGTGACCGAAATGAAGGTTTTCAGTGGCGTAAATGCATTTTATGATGTTGTCCTGATTTATGTTCTCCAAAACACTGTTTTCTGTACATCGTTATCACATAAGAAGAAGAAATTTTAAATAATCAGTACGCTTTATGGTTCAGCAATGATTATCATTGCAAACTTTATATTGCTAAGTATATAAACTGTTTATAACTTTTTTGTGATCAAAGCTAAAATTTTCAGTGTCTTAAGGACATTTTATGATGTTGTCTTGATTTATGGTCCACGAAACACTATTTTGAGATCAAGGCAAATATTTTCAGTGGCGTAAGGATAATTTATGATGTTGTCTTTATCTATATTCACCAAAACACTATTTTGGGATCAAAACAAATGTTTTCAGTCAAAATGTTTTTGTAATTTGTGATCAAAACAAATGGGGCTAAGGCATTTCATGTTGTTGTTTTCGTCTATATTCACCGAAATACTATTTTGTGATCAAAGCTAATATTTTCATTGACCTTAACACTGGAAGATTCATCGTTCTACCAGGCACTTTTGGTATAGAATTAAGATGTTTCTAGTATTGTAGTTGGTTCTCACTTCCTTGATGCTCTCTTTAGGCCCATTGCCAAAGACAAGTCGTACCTCTGTATATGCGCAATACCTTTCCACGATGAGTTCTATTTTGTATTAATCACAGAACCCGAAATATCCAGTCATTGACTCAGTCATTCAGGGACCTTTCTATCTTTCTAATTAATTTATAAATTATATTAAGAAATAACAAAGTCATTAGAAAGATAAAATTAAAACCATTAAAATTATTACCATTAAAATATTTTACTGAAAGTATTTTAACATCCTTTTGTCTGTTACATTTGCTTGTTATGCTAAGTTACATTAAAAAGGTAAATCTTTATATTTTTGAAATACATTTTGTATGTTTATAGTTGCATTATGTCATATAACAACATAAATATTTGCAGTAATTTCTGTTCCAATGATATATGTTTTTCACGATAAAAAATTTCATTACATTGGTAACTGTGACTTATTTTCACTCATTATCAAGATTTAATGCGCTTTCATTGAATAAACATTTTTCTTATCTTTTTAAAAATTATATTATAAAATTTTGGATTTCATTCTTTATTTACAATGCACAATGAAATTTAGATCGCTAAAAATAAGTAACCATACATTTATGCATCATCAAAATAAATAAGTATATATTTCCCCAATATAATATTTTAAGCATACTTTTAACCTCATAAACTAAATTATTAATTTGTAAAAACAACAACTTCTTTAGAACAGCTGGACCTCCTAATCTCATAAGTTATTCAAAACATGTTTCGATAATCTTTTTAATTCCTTTGAATCAAATTAAGACTATGAAATTCAACAGTATTAGTCTTTGAAAAAATATTTTTTGATTAAATGAGGAAAAATTTTAATTATGAAATGCTTATGGCAGCTTACTCTCTAATAAGTACTCTACATGTAAGAAAAAGGCATTTTGTGTCTAGGTTATAAACCGTATAATTTACATTTTGTATAGATTTAAAAAAACCATGTATTTAGCTTGGTTCTCGAAATCACTGTATTTGTGCAGTTACACTAAAACATGCTACCTTGAAGTTAATTAATTAAGTTGATATTCAACATGTATAAAAAAGAGCTATTTGAAAAAAAATGCTCTTTTACTGCTATTAGTACAATTCAGCGTAATAATAATGAATAAAAATAAAACTTGTTTATTTTATTTGTCCGTGATACTATTAAATAATATTAATTTCTTTTTAACAATATGGATTCAGATAATTTTTTCAGAACAATAAATAATAGATATTCCTGGATCAAGATCACCATTACGTAACTACATGATTAAGTTTTAACATACTTTCATTCGAACTCTTAATATAAATTTCAGTAAATGGTAGTGATACGATGAAATATTGGCAGATGCTCAGATTTTCATATGAGGGTTTCTTGATCAATTTTCTGTTTTATTAAAGATCGACTTAGTATTTGTTCCGGAGGAATGCCTCGTTCTGGATGAAAGATCCCCTCCCCTTGATTGTAGTGTAAAAGTTTGGGAAATGCATGCTAAATCAAGTGTCGCCCTCTTTATTTTTTCGCGTTTCAAATTAATGAGTTTAGTTTAGTTTAGTTATATTAACGTCCCGTTTAAAGTAACAGGAGGGCTATTTTGGGACGGACCTCGTAATTTTGAACCACGATGAGACGATGAGGACGACACCTGACCTGGCACCCCTTTCTCCACACCACACCAGCGGAAGGACGTTTGGCCTGACAGATTTAACGTGCAATAGACTCCCTTACACGACGGTTCTTCAGTGGAATCGAGTCTCGAACTTGAAACCCTCCGGTTCCGAAACCGAGACCTTACCACCAGGCCACCGCGGCCCTCTTCAAATTAATGAGGTTTATTTTAACTCTTTATTCGTTATGCCAGTGCGTCAAAATATCACTGAATAATAGCTTCTTAAACTTATAAGCGGAAATTATATCATTTATAGATGCTATCAATCATTACCAAAGTAGAAATATTGTGTAAACATCTCAAATATTCGATGGATTCCTAGTTAAATCACTAAAACAACACTTCCTCATCTAATTAGAAAATAAAATAATAAAACAATTAAAGAATTGAAATGGATTTCATGTAGCTTCAAAACCAGATGTTATTCTAATTAAATCAAACTTTAAGTGTTTGTTACACAAAAAAAGAAGTCTCCTTATATCTCTCCTAACTGTTTTTTACTAATCATTAAAATGCAACGTAAAATAAGTAATAAGAAAACATTTATAAAATTATTTATTATAAATACCATTCAGCGTATAACACCATTTCAAGATTAAAGCGTTAATAGATTTCTTCTTGTTATTGCTAAATAACATAAAATACTCATTGAAATTAGATAATTTTCAGAATATAGAGGGTATTTGATAGATTAAATAGTCAACAACAATCAAATTCCCTATTTTCAATTGCTTCTGTTGTAATTAACCTCAATTGCTTTATTATAAACTGCCCATATGAGTGCATCTCTTATATTGTGTATTCGAATAAAAAACTGACAATAAATCTTTTATTGTTCTTCTGTATAAATACATACTTCACCCATATCGATGAAAGAAGTGCTTAATGAAATGACATTCATGAGATTTGATCACATTTGAACGATCTTAAAGCGTTGATGACATTACTAGCATTCTTTTGAATCTTTTTTTCTCCTTTTTGCCACCGAATCAGACCTAACGAGTTGATGTGGACTGAAGTGAGATAACTTTTGGTGGTGTTGATCGTTGCGAGAAGTTTTGGCTCCCGATCAATAAAGCAATTCAGCCTTTGGCTAAATGGGAAGATAAAAGTAATTGCTTGGATAAATATGGCAACATACGAGCCAGATAAATAGTCATAGACCATGATTACTTCTCTGTATTATATTTCTTAAGAGATGATGTAGTAAATAGAGATATTTACTTCATAGTATGTTTTTGAAAGATAATAAAAGGAAAAATCATCGGAGTTACGTAACTATTCAGTTTAAATGAATGTTTTTCATGTAGAAAAAAGGAAAACTAACATAAAACACGTCACATTTTTGTATATGCTATTTATTTTCAGTTTTTTCTCTATTTATGTCAAACGAAGTTCAATCAAAGACACAAACACAAAAACTGAATTTGTATATATCAAGTATAAATGCCTGATGTATTCATATTTAGTTAGATGTTATAATTTTTTTAACAAGATATATACATTTTGTGGTTATTTCTTTGCTTAATTAAGACAAAATATCGCCACTATTATGGGGAATTGCCGTATATTAAATCAACCAAATTATTTTTAATGCAAAACAGTTATATAGTATACAAATGCCAAAATTATATTTGTATATTTCTAATAAAATTATCTCACTAAATTCCTTTTAACCATTTTTTAATCAAAACGAAGGTTTGGTATGTGAAGAGTTTATGATGTTGATTTGATCTTATGTTCAGCGAAAACACACATATATTTTTTAATAATATGACTTTCATGTTATTTGAAGGTCAAAAACGCAGATTAAAATTTTCATGTAAGATACAGAAATTGCTTGATTTTTTTTTCCTGCAGCATTAAAATATATATATTGCCTCTGTTACATCAAGCTGTTGTATGTAAAACTTTATCACAGCATTTAATCAGTGCAAAACCTTTATGTTAATTCCATTTACTTTCAAATTGTAAAATGTGATTAGTGTATGTTATTAGAAAATGCATGTTTTGCCGATGATTCAAGCTGTTACATGAAAATTTGATATATTTTGCTTATATAGTTTATGATATTTGCCAATTTGAAATGAAGATGCGATATATACTCCTAATTTACTTAAAAACTGTTCTACCAAAAAGCTGCATTTAAAGAGTTTGCTGATTGTTCGATTATGGAATTATTTTTTTTTCATTATTTTTTCAAAGACCCTGATAAAAAAAATCAAGAATTTATATGCACGAAAATTACTAAATCTTACCTGCTGTTCTTGCGTTATACTAAGTGCCATCTACGTCAAAAGAACTAAGCATAATCAATCCTAAGAATTCTAACAGTTTATAGCAGGATTTTTTCCTCTAATTTCCTTTTTTTCTTCTAATAAGTATATTAACCATTTTATACTTTCATATGTATTAAAAATTTCACCATATGTGGAGTACAAATATCCAATCCTTCAAATGTTATGAGGTGCTTGTCAAATAGTGAGAAAGTTAATCTAGAATAGAAAATACCTCAACTATTAAGAGAAGCATTTCATGATCACGAATTGAAAAATGGAAACACAGATTTAATGAAAAAAATGACAATTTGTATGGGAACAAAATGTGGGTAACAATAGAATTGCTCTAATCAGATCAAGAATGCACAAAAAATATTACTATATATTTTCATAATTTCTCTATAATAATTTTATGCATCAATAAGAGAAACTAAATAAAAAAATAGATACACATTTTTTGCTTTTTCAAATAATTTTAAATTTATCCTTTAAATACATCCCAAAAAATAATTAATCAATAACAATAATTAGTTAATGCCTTCTTAAGAAAAATTAGTTTGAATAATTACTATGCAATTATTTTATGAAAAAACAAGATAAACTAATTACAAACTTTTTTTTTTTTTGCTTTAAATAGATAATTTAGATACGTCACAAAAAATAATTAATCAGCAGTAACAGTTAATACAGAAACTTGCTTATTTGAAAGGTCAATAAAAATGAAACTACTTCAGTTATTGTTTTAATTCTTTTTTTATTTGAGAATACAATAGCCCAATTTTTTTTCTTCATACTGTTTTGAGAATGACATAGGTTAAATGGCAACCTCCATTGCGCATACACTGATTAAGTTGATTTTTGGAGTTCTTGTCCACTCTTTGCAGCATATCAATCGGTATGTTGGCAATGGCGTAGCGAATGTTGTTCTTGAGGTGGGCTATTGTTAGTGATCGATCGACATAAACCAGGGATTTCAAAGTGATCCTCGTCACTGAAAAAAACGATCGCGTCTTCAGGCAGCTTCCCAAGCAGCATTTCACATGCATTTTGACAGGCAACAAAATTGCGTTTAGTTAATTCTTGCACAACAACCAATTTATTGGGATGAAATTTAAGGTCTTGATGGAGAATTCGTCTCAGAATGGTGCCAGAAATTCCCAGAGCAGCTGCGTGTTTGCGAGTCGAACACAAAACTGACTGCCTCGTTCTTTCGACATTTTCCAGAGTTCTGGTTTACCGTTGATGTCCATTTCTGGGTTTGGCGACACTTCAGAAATGAGTTAACCCACGACAGAATTGAATTACGGCCAGGAACGGGTCTGTGAGGAGGAATTTCAAAGCGAGCGCCGAAAGCACGTTGCGTAGCAACAAGCGAGCAACGGTTAGAAAATAAATTCTCGACGGCAAATGCCCGCTTTTCTCTAAAACAGAGCATGATGGCAACTGCCTACAGAGATAAACAAACTTAGGGACTTACCCCTCCTGTAGCTCTACCTATCACCCCTCTAACAGCCTAACTCACCGTTCGAGAGTTTTTACAAATAAGTAAGTTTTTCTGGCGCACCCTGTACCTTTGGAAGGAAAATTTTTATGTGAAAGCTTCCGGCAAGTTTTTTATAAATCTTTAATTGTTTTGCTCATTTTTTTCAGATATGCGAATCTTGAGAACTGAGGATTTACTGACCCCTTCATGCTTAGCTATCCAGTGGAAACAATTGAGGAGTTCCAACGCCTTACGTTGGACTGCAAAAAACTGCAATCACCCGGGTCGGTTTATATGCCAAAAACCGTCCGTTGGTAAGCCAAATATTTTATTTCCTTATGGAATCATGAATTTGTACGACATACACATGCGAATAAATTTAAAAAAAAGAAAGAAAAGAAAAGAAAGTAAAGGAAAGAAAGAAAGAAAAGAAAAGACAGACAGAAAGAAAGAAAGAAGAATTTTAATTTTAGTTGCTTGCACTTTATAATCTTTAATGAATACTTTTTAAAAATTTTATATGAAATTATATGAAAGGTTTACGTATATGATTTCATACATCACATAAATACAATTATTTCACTTCCACTTAGTCAGTAAGAAAAGGGAAGGGAGAAAGGATTATTGCATTTCCCTTCCTATACTTTTTTTTTTCTCAAAGGGAAAAATCACATTCATAACAAAAATTTAAAATATTGCTTTTGCTTACTCTAATTATTTTATAGTACGTACATATCATAAATGATTCGTTGGAGTTTAAAACCTTTATTATTTGAAATTATAAAACTATAAAAGTGACTAATATATGAATAGATGCATACGAAGATATGTCAGAAGTTCTAGATAGCTGTGCTGTCAAAAAAATTTTTCATTGATCTACGTGGATACATTATCACCTTTCAAATAATGCCTTATACTGCAATGCAATACAACCAGCTTCTTCTGGAATGTGCTCTAGACGTCTACTTCTAGAAACGGATAAGCTTTCTTTTTCTCTTTGAAGTTCTTGAAATGTGAATGCCAATCAAAGGATATTGCGCGACTCATATTAGTACTGCCTTTAACTTCTTACCTCATGTGCAAGGCCCCGTAGAAAATCTGCCAAATTTCATGCAAATTTCGTATTTACTCTTCGCTCAAGTTTGAATCACGCAACTGGTAACGCACATGTTCACAAAAGCACAAGCTGCACAGCAAACAATGAACAAACACAGTAGGATATCTCTAGAAGTTCAGACATATAAATATCAGTGCTGCCTATTATTCGTGCTGCTATCTACTGGCCTGTTATAGAAGTAGTTTAGAAATTTATTGACACCAAGTTTAGGTGCTGCTAAACCAAGAACTGAATTACCGTACCATTACTACTGTGATAAACATCGACTGGAGCTTGCTACTGAATGTATAAAATGAAATGGATTATTGCTAAATAATATTGCTCATATTGAATGTCTATATCTTGTACAAGAAGTTTGGAGAATTTGTGAGACTTTTCATTTATCTCTCATTTTCGTATGTCTTATATTTATAAATGCAAATTCGATTTGAAATCTATCGAATCATTCGTATCTGATGAATCGTCAGCACTGCGTGTTGAAACAACATAATTTATTCGTAATTTTTCCGAGTGTTTGCTTCAATGAAAGTTATTCAGATCAAGTAGAGACCCTGTTTCAATCTTATCATTAATTGAGTTAGTTAATTAAATACTAAATATTAACAAAATTAATTAAATATTACTGGTTAAAGGAAAATAGCTAAACTAGATTCAAAGGTTATTCTCAAACATAATAATTTTATTAGGTTGACGGGCAAACATTATAGGAAACTTTTTTACTTCGAAACATAGCTCAAAATCTGAACAAATTAATGAACGCTTATCGATGGTAAGTATTTATCTAATTCAATAAAAGATTTGTTTTCCTTTTGTAACTTTATTATTCTATATTCATAGAGATCTTGTTCCTTATCGTCAAAAATCTGAGCCAAGTGTTATCTAACTGCATGATTATCATTGCGCCTTCTACGACTCAATGAGTTATGCGAGAGTGTGAATAAATGAGAATTTGATGACTCAAAATCCGGTTTTCGTGATAAATGTAATACCATTACTCAACTAAACTTCTATAGTTTTTTACTGGTCACCAAAAGGGCGCGGGATTTTTAGCTGTCACGATGAAGCATGATTCCTAAACGATCTTCCAATTCATTACGCTTTTCATTGATTGCCTCATATATTTTCAACAGTTTCATATCATACACATTTGAACTAATCGTCTTGTGACTTGGAAGAAATTTAAAGTGTTCAATATTTCTATAATTCCTTTAAACAGATGACTTTGTCTTCTTTTGAAGTAATTCAACTTTCGGTCATTCTGTGCCGGATCATCAAATTTGCTCCAGAAGCTTTCTAACTGTTGTTATGCTAAACAATGCATTTTTCAAAATAATATTTCTTTAGGTAATTGGCCTAGTAAGAAATATCTAGACCATTATATATTTTACTACTCTCCTTCATTATATCTTTGTTTTTAAAGAAAAAAATACTTAAATTATGCAAATTAGTTGGAGTACATAGAAAAAAATAATTTAAAAACTGGTTTAAAACTTATTTATAAAGAAAATGTATTTAAAGTCATTAATTGTTTAGTTAAAATTTACTTGTTAAAAAACTTAACAGAATTGAAAAAGTAACATAAAATAAATAATCTTACTAATTGGATATTAAATCATTCACAATTAACTTTTACATTGCAAGCATGAATCACCGAGTGCTGCAAACATGATGAAATGAAACAACTATAAGTGGAACTCACTTCCACAAAATTTTATTCACACAAAGTGAAAAAAATTATTCATAATACACAGTTAAATTAATTAATTGATTGTGAGAATGTAATACAGAGAGTCGATGATATCGCATGAATATCATCGTACAGCAGTGTTTACGGATGAATATGTACAAGAATGATTTATCTAGTTCTCGACAGTATATCGCTTGTTGAGAAGTGGTGAAGTCTGAAATTCACGAATGAAAAAATTGTGCTTGAAAGTTGGTTTGTTTGCAGAGCCTTTCACATAAAATTGGTTTCTCTCTAAAGAAAATACGTCATCTTTTCTCCACTTTTACACATAACGAAAGATTTTGGCTCCATCTGGTGGTCTTAACTCGAAATTCTTTTTTTTTCAGTTTCGCCACTAATTCTCAATAGGCGATACGTTCATATACTCTATTTCTTTTACAAAGGATTCAACCATCGCACTACATTTATGTTTATACGTTCATTCTCTTTTAGTTATTCCGGAAGAACTCAATAAAACTGTGACTCAGTTGCAAGGAAATCTTACGTCTGTGAATTATCCTTCGAATTATCTAGATAATTTGGATTACATAGTTGAAATCATAGGCCCTCCGAATTCTCGAGTAGTCCTGACTTTCCATCATTTTGATCTTGAATGGCAAGAAGATTGTTTGTACGATTATGTATTGCTTCAAAATGACCTGAAAGATGAAGGCGTACGAATTTGTGGAGAATATCTTGGTCAGAGGTTAGTTCATGACTTAATAATTTTTTTATGCCCAATTCTTTCATTTTTTTTGTGTGTTTTTAATATCAATTTCATATGTTGGATTGTAACTTAATGAAAAAATTATAAAATCCTTTTGGAAATTCTATGTGAAAGCAATTAACACATTTTTATATATATATATATTTTAATTAGCTTTAAGATGTCTGGTTTCAAATTCAAGATTGCCGTGCCTTTAGGAAATTTGAAGGCTGTTTGAAATTACTTTGACTTAGTATGTATATGTGGCAGAAAGTTTATTAAAACTGATTATTTGGTTGATTAAATTGCCTACTAATAAAATAAATAAACTAAGAATTATTGGATGCATACAAAATTATATAAAACAAAAATTAGAAGATGTACCTAATTAACGAAAAATATCATATGATATATCGATGATATTATTCAGTAATATTAATTCTGTACAGCATAGCAAAGATATTATAAGAACATTACTGGACATTTTGTGTTAATTGGGTTTAAATAATGTTTCATTACTGATCAAGATCAAAATTTAATAAATTTTGATGAGATATCCCTTACTTGCGTGTAGCACTTAACAAACAATACTGAAACTGATATGCATTTGGAAATCCTTGATAAGAAATTGATTGAAATTAATTAATTATTCCCACAAAAATCAAAGGAAGTTAAATCTGAAATTGGACGGCGCGCCTGCTAAGATTTCCTCTTTTAATTCTTTTTCAAGGCATACCTGGCGCCATCTGTCAGATTTTGGAGATACTACGAAAGTGAAGCAAAAGCTTAGGCGCTCTTTTAGAAAATATAACTCCTGAAGAACACTTTCCAATTTAATTTTTTACATATTTTTGCAATGTGTTCATTTTTTTTTTGTATATTTTTCATTTTCAAAAGTGTTTAGTATTTTTTTTAATCTTAAGAAATTTTATGTTTAGAATTTCATCGTAAGATTCACTTTTCATTCAGGATTAATGTTATATATCCATATGTTTTCCTAGAATAAAAATTCATTAATAAACTATGTTCTTTTTATTATTTTTATTTTTTCATTCACTTTAATATAGATTTTAATAACTTCCTTTAACTGAATAAGTAGACTTAGCCCTCCCATTAAGGAAAACTTAGTGTTTACTTGTCAAGTGAGCCGATACCAGTGGCAATTATAAAAATATGAAATTTTCAAATTAAATTTTAAAAACTAAAATTTATTCTGACAAAAATTACTTAGTGAATCTTTTTGAATATTTCATATGTGATATAAATATGCCAAGTTAAAATATTTTTAAATGCACTGAATTTCACGGGAACCGTAAATACTAAATATTAAATTATTTAAGTCGTAAATACTAATTTTTTTATTCTGATATAAAATGATATTGAACTTAGAGCTTACTTCTATTTCTTCTTTTAAAAAAAATTAGCTGAATTATTAATAAAATGAAATCAAATGAATTGTTATACGAATAGTTCATTCTTTTTTATAAAACGATTTTTTTTCAAGTACTAGATGCCTTTCCTATTTAAATTTATTTATTATATTAGGTGTTAAAATAAGTATTTCCTATTAAAAAGTTTACTGAACTAAAATAAGCAAGCTACAAGAAATCTTTATGAACATCTAAATTCAGAAATTCTGCAAAGCACATTTTTTTCGGAAAAGTAAATTGCTTAATAATTTTTTAAGTTTGCCTTACGGTCACGAAATATACTATTTCATTCAATTTAAATGAAACCCTTATAATAATAATAATAACCCTTATAATAATAATAATAACCCTTATAATAATAATAATAACTTTGAAACCCTTATAATAAATGAAACCCTAATAACACTTATAAACCCTTATGCATTTCATACAACTTTGGATTACTGAATGAAGGGAATGAAATGTAAAATGGTTTTAAATTCAAAGAATTTAAAAGGTTATTAATTTAAAGAATTAAAGATTATTAGATTAAAAGAATCTAGGATGAAAAATAGAAAGGATTTTCTTTTTCATTCATATGCCGAAATTTAATTTATAACTAATGATACCTCAAATAAATTATATAACAATTCCTCAATCTTTTTATAAAATGGTTTCCTTCAAAACTTAGAAGCGTCTTCTGTTTGAAATTCTTTACAGCATTAGATGCTAAAGTTAGAATCTATAATTCAAAAGTTTACCATGCCAAAATAAGCAAGTTCTGAATTCACGTCGACATCAAAAACATCTTTATAGCTATTGTAAGCTTATATTGAAAAATGTAATGCAAAAAATAACCAAATAAAGACTAAATTTCATAAATATTTTGTCATTTTTTTCTACTTTTAGAGGAAATCTGTTTTTGCTTTTATAAATTATGCGAGGTGAACGTTAATAAATTTGAATTTTGCGAGGGTCTTATTTCATTTTTACAGGTAGATTAATATTGATAAATAATTTTCTAAGATGAAAAACAAATTTATATGCTAATTTTTTAATTTAAACTCTAATGAATAATTATGAGATTCAAATCTCTCACTTAAATTTTGCTTCAGAAAATCCTCATTTCTACTGCCTTTTGTCTATTAACTAGTTTATTATTATAATAATAATTTCGAATTATCTTAAATCTTTTGAATCAATCGTAAACTACGAAATTATGACTGAAACATTTGTTACGATAATTATGTTGGTTAAGTTATCAGCCCATTCGAGCATTAAAGCCTTTTATGTTAATTCGATAATATTACACCCACTCACTAGTTTTGTGACGATTATTTCGATATAGTTATAATTTTTTTCTTTCTTGTAGAGAGTTCATGTCAACTGGTAACAAAGCCTACATGAGCTTCCATTCCGACTTTTCCATCACTTCTTCAGGATACATGGCTTCGTGGGAAATCGTCGATCTATCTGCTTGTCTCAACAGAAGATTGCTGATTCTAGAACCAACCGCTATCACCAGTCTTAGGTATCCACGCGCCTATCTCCCTGGTCTAGAGTGTCGAATAACAGTGATCGCATCGGAAATCACCAAGCGTCTTCTCATCACTATCGGGGATTTAGATCTCAGATCTTGCTCAGAAGATTATTTAGAGGTAATTTACTTCTCATGAACGAATGTCCGGAAGCTATTTTAAGGGCACGTAGACCCTGTTAGACATTTTTATGAATTATTCTTTTCATGAATGAAATTTTTATGCATATGTATTAAAATGTTAAAACGTCAAATTTCTTTAAAAAGCATTTTTTAATAAAATATATTATTTTGAAAACTAAAAAGATATTTGGTATTTAAAATTTTATAAATATTTTAGGTAACTTATTTTTTTAAATTTTTTTCTATTATTATTTTTTCTTACTACACAATGTAAATTTATTTGGAACAAAACTATGTATTATTCTGTAATTTCAATTCAATGTTAATTTTTTGGAAATATTTTTATGCACATTTACTGAATTTTCGTATAGGAATTTTGTGTTTTTCTGAACTGAAATTGACTTTTGACTATCTAGAAAACTTGAAAAATAAAATGTATACCTCACTTTTTTAATATTTGACCGAAATCTTAGTTATCAATTTCATTTTATTTCTTCAAAAATTAAGACTTCTGGAACATTTTAAAGATATCTTAATCTAATAACAGTATCAATTTAAAAGAAATCATTAAGATGAACTTTTTTCCTCTTAATTCTTCAAATATTAATTTTGTTGAACAATACATTTTATAACACCATTTTTAAATGTTTTTTGTATATATTTTGGTGATGAAACTAAAAAAGGAAATTCCCCATTTTTATTCATTTTTATTTATTTCAAAGTCCACTGTCTCCTTAGACACTTCAAATATTTATTTTGTTGAACAATACATTTTATAACACCATTTTTAGTTGAATATTAGTATATATTTTGGTGATGAAACGATAAAAAGGAAATTGCCAGTTTTCATCCATTTTTGCTTATTTCAAAAACTCACTGTCTCCTTAAACATTGCTTTAAGGAGAAGAATTGTATTCTCTAGAATCTAAAATCAACTTATGATTGAAATTCTGCCGAATTTGCCAGAAACTAATATGATGACAATCTACACATAAAACTAGTTTTAGTCACTTGAGTTGTAAAATAAATGTATGAAGAGCTTAAATCAGATTATTATTTAACACTTAAATCAGATTATTAATTCTTTTTCATTCTAAACCCATATTGAATACAGTCCTTTTAAATGTCATTTTAAAAATAATGATTTAGTTGAAAACAGATAGCAGAAAGGAAAAATTGAGAAACCAACAGGGAAAAGTAAAATTATGTTAAATCTGAATAATATTAAATAAAATGTAACCATTACTTAGCATTAATTTGTTTGATTTCGGGCTCTACGAAATGTAACTATTCAGAGGCTTGAACCAGTGTCTCTATGCTTTGCATATTCACAACAAGAAACAAGAATTTTGATTTAAAATATTAATCATGTCGATGGGGAACGATATCTCTCTTTTTAATTTTTTAAAGTAATTTATCATTGAAATTTTTCGATTGACATGACAAATTTAGCAAAAAGTAACCAATAAGGTTGTATTACTAAGACAGAACCATCCTTTACAGAGATTAAACCTGCAATCTTCAATCTTTATAATTGAAACTTTTTTAATTCTAAGCATTAAACCTAGACAAGTTGTAATTAAATTCATTTAAATATAAGCAATTTACCTTAGGAAAGCTTCAATTAATTCCATTCAAAAGCTAGGAATTTTTTTGGAGAAATTCGGTTTATTTCCCTTTTAATCCTAAGTAACTGAATGTTAGGGAATCTAAATTTTAGGAAAATTAAATTGTCATTCTGAAGTTTAATATATAATATAGCTCTTTGTTTATAGTTTAATGAAAATATCTACGCAGTTTTTCACGTTTAATAAATTTTTTTATGATATTCTAACATTTGAATTAACCAGAAGAGAATATAATCTGTTTATTAATTTGTTTCTAAGAATATTTTTCAACATTTCTGTGGAACAATTCTTCTTTTACATCCCGATTTTCTTTAAGACTTTTGATGAAGGCTAAAATATCAAAACAAAATTTAATAGTACATTAATATCTAGAAAACTAATGAATTAAACTTACAACAAAACGAAAAACATTTTAGTGATTTTTTTTCCATGAATTTTGAATATGATACGGTTTTACAAAAAAGATACGGATTTTCAAGGCAGTTTTCCCACGCGTTTCAGTTTTTCAGATGATGCACCGCATAAGAAACTTGGGAACCAATTTACTTCAAAAATAATTAAATTCAAATATTCTACATTATAAAAAAATGTGAAAAGAAATCATCTTATAAATTTCCTTAAAACATAATTTTTAAATTAATGAATATAATTAATTACTTCTAAAATTGAAAAAGATATCTATATAATTGCCATTAAAGTTTTGAAAAAGACCAGATAATTCTTTGCACATACAATCTTAATTACATATTTATTGGAAGATGGATATTGTTTTAAAAGCAACTAATATGCTTTATGTAGTGACATATGTTTGTAGAATATTTTTAATAATTGGAATGCGTTTTCTAGGTAAATCTAGACCCTGCAGACGAGATGAAGAAATTGAAGCTTTGCATTGATGATTTGATTCCTGGCACTCAATTGATGGCTTATGGCAATGAAGCACAATTCCTCTTCCACACTGCTAAAGAAAATTCAATGAAGAGTGTGGAAAATCGAGGTTATAATTTCACTTGCGAAACATGTGAGACATTTTTGCTCTGTATTTTTGATGGATATAAAACTGCATATCAATATCCATTATCATTTTATTTATTTATGAGTATTTGATGAAAAAAGTCATATGTCACATTCAGATGAACTCTCATCATGTCATCTAATCATAATAGATAGGAGATATTGATATAATCATATGTCATCATATTCAGATAATCTTATGTCATATCACAAGACCAGAAATAATATTTTAACACATCATGATCTCACAACGAGAAGTTAATAATAGTAATAGCATTATAGGACTTTTTTTGTGTGTTTTTCATAATAAAATATCATAACAGATGGCTGTATGATTTCCATGAAGACAATTCAAGGATATTTCCATTATTTAATTTTAAAAATATTTTTAAAGATTTTTATTTATTAATTTTCATTGGTTAACAGCTAATTAAAAGATCTTTATTATTAATTATTTATACATATCAAAGAAATCAAACACTATGAAAGGTCTTTAGATTATGATATACAACCACCTGATGCATTTAAAATACCACAACTGAAATGGCAATAACGTTCAACTTATATATTTGTTTTTTCATTTGCGAATTTTTTTGTTACTTTTAATTTTGCCTATTCAGTATGAAATACTCATAAAATATTGTAAATAAAAGCAGTTTTTTAAAAATAGGATTTAAGTAAAAACTGCAACTTTGTACTTTCTTTTTGTACGAATTTTAAATCTTGACGATATCTAAAGTTTAGACTGCACTGACTCCAATATATATATATATATATATAT
>JAPMOQ010000644.1:1376349-1389028 GCA_026543055.1 Argiope trifasciata | reverse complement strand
GTACTATGCTAATCAACTCGTCTATCAACCCACGTATGTGAACATGATGACTCAAAAAACGGAACCAGTAACAGAAATTAAATTTGTCATTCGTCATTACAGCAAAACTGTCATATGGATAAAATTTCGGGACAAATCATCCGAATACTAGAATTTCAACCTAATCTGGAAGTGTGTTTGTCTATTTGACCTTGTGTACTTTAATGTTATAATAAAATATAACATATGATAAATAAAACATAACACATAATGAAATTTGATATGGTTTTAAAAGTTTAGGTTAGTTTTTTATGTAAATTTTGGATACATAATCAATCAATAGTTGAACTTCTATAGAGTATTTTATTTATTTCACTCTCTGTAATATGACGAGATTTAAATTACATCATGTTTTCAGGGAAATATTATATATATTTCTAATAAATTCAATGCATCTGTGTCTTAAAATGTTTTATTCTTTACTAACATTCAATTTTTTAAAAAAAATCCTTCACTTCTGAATTGTATGACGTGCTGGCTTTCCAATTCTTCTCAAGTTCTTGTTTCTGTAACTGTAAATTTTCCTACGATAAGCTGCAGTCTCATGTGAAAATTTTCCGTCTAAAACGAATGTTTGATTAGCTATGTTTTGATATTATTCTATTAAAAATTTATTTAAAAAAAAACTCTGAGAGCTTTCTTTTGGTCTATTTTCCATCTTTGAAATCAGTGTTCGAAGAATTTTATCGTGTTAAACAATACAAAAAAAACGTCTAAAGCATTGAAATGCCAAACCTTAAGAAAACTCTTTGAAAGAAAACAAATTAAGATGATAGAATTACAAAGGCAATAATATCCTGCTTATTTTTTAGGAGCAACAGCATAATATTTTAAATAATTTTATTTGGCTGACAACTTGTTTTCATTTCCACTGAAGACAAATGGTACATCTATTTTCAATTACAATGTTCAGTTATGTTAAAATTATAAGCTTAGATATAAATGGATGGATAAACAACTACCCAGTAGTGCACCATTAGAAAGACAGAATTTTATACAACATTATTTATTTTCTCTTTTTAGGGGGTGGAACTACATTGCAAAATACTTTGTATTTAAAATCCAAACGAGAAGGTCGCATTTACAGTATGAACTTCAATCACAGTCAACCCATCGGCTTGAACTACAGTCAGAGGGTAGTGGTTCCTGTTGGCTACAAAATCCATCTGAAGTCTCTAAACGTGAGCCATCTCTCACCTCAGTTGCCAACCTCCTGTGACGGAAGCGGTATCCACATTCAAGACAAATATGCCACTCAAAAGACTCTGTTTCTCTGGAATCCCTGTAGAACCACACATATCGATGACAAAGACGGCCTGTGGTCCACTTTACATGTCCTCAATATTGACGCTTGGAATTTCGATGGTAGCCTCCCGTTGTTCTTCTTCGAGTATGCTGTTGTGAGAGGTAACTTTATCTTGGCCTTCCAATAAAAGACTTAAACAAATTTCTATGCTTCAGTAATCAAATTTATACAAGTCACATTATATCCTTCCATGAAAACTTTATAACTGAAAAGAATTTTCTGGTTATCTATGAGACTTCAATCTCTATCAACCCTAATGATTTCAAAAAAATTGTTAACAGACTTACGCTGTTGTAGATTGATGCAACATCGAATTGTCCTTGTAAAACTGAAATAACTTTCTTATGGACTTACCTTCGATTGGTTCTGAGATTCTTATTTCTTTTATTTGCTGGGCAAGATTTCACATAAATAATCATTTTGTTTTTTTATAGATGATCATTTTGTGAATACGACTATAACTTTGGCTACGGAAACTTTAGAGTCATGTAGACCCAATCCTTGTCAGCATGGAGGAAGATGCATAAAAAATGGAACAAATTACAAATGTCATTGTTTTGGGCAATACACAGGTATTTTATAAATAAAAAGATACCTCTAGTTTGTTTAGTGAGATTATTTTTCCTGTAAATTCTCCTTTCCTTATATTTGATATGAAATGCCAATAAGTTATCCATGAGCTTTAAGAAGTGAAATATTGTATTATATAAGTTATTAAATTGTGTTATTAGAGAAATATTGTATATTAATTCTCTGGAAATTTCAATAAAAGTAATAATGTATATTCAGAGGCATAATTTTTCCCTGTAATTTAAGAAGTGCTTAGGTTTATTGGAGAAAATATTTCCTTCAGCCATTTTTAGCTTCTTAGATTTAAAACCACAAAAGATTAAAAATCCCTTTTGAAATTTGAAGCAATATCAATTAATATTTTAAAATTTTACAAATAATTTTCTTTTATACATTTCAAACACTTTATTTAATGTAGTAAAATGTAACTATTTTATTTTAAATCCTATACATTTTATTATTGGTGCATAGTACTTTATATAGAGAGTTATTTTTTTAATGTGTAACGATTAAAACACTTTATAAATTGATAATAATACACAATACATCTTATTCATTACATACTTGAATATTCAATTTTAAAAATCATTTCAAACCATTTTCTTCTGTTCTGTTATATAAAAATTACTTCTATCATGTATTTTTCTTAATTTTAATTGAAGGAAAAAAAATGAACAATTTGAAACATACAGTTGAATAAAAAAAAATCATAACGGTAAAGGAAAAAAAAATTGTAAAACTGTAAAAATTTTATTCTTGCTTTGAATTTATTACTAGCTTAGATAGAAATGAACAAGGTACTTATGTGTTTAGAAAAATTCTTTTTCCAAAACAGATTATTTCAGTACTTTCGAATGAATCTTTTATTCTATAAACATATAATATGTTTCATAAAATATCATATAATATTCAGTGCATTATATAATATCAAGACTTCATTTCATCTTAAAAATATAATAATCATTGAAATGAGATATTTATAAAGTATGTTTCATTCAAATAAGATTATTTACATTTTTCAATACTTTTAAGTATGCTTTTCTAATAGAACAGGTATGTAAATATTTTTAAGAAAACAAAAAACCGAATTTAATGGAGGCATTTTGAATAATGAAATATATAACGATTAAATACATCTATATACAAATACAAAATAAATGCATGTATTTTAGTATAAGCCTAGAATCAAATAAACCTTATTTAAATATAAACGTTGCCACCTTAAGAAGTAAAAAAAAACATCTTAAAATGTTAAAGATTTGCTTTTCACAATAAATGTAGACTAGAGTTAAATCTAAAAAAATAGTGCAAAATCTGTATTATCATTGAAAAAGCAATTTAAAGTGGTTGAAGAAAGATATCAATTAGTATTAAAAATTAACAAATACTTTTATGCTTGCTGAGTGTTATATGTCAAAAATATTTTTGTTTCGTGGTGCCATCTATTGAAAAAATTTTCAGTTAATTATTTTTTTCAAAAATCAAAAATCCTTTGAATCCTCGTTCTTTTTATTTTTAAAAAAAATAATAATAAATTAAAATAATTTCTTTTTTGGCCACCATCGTGGTTAGTTCCTGAATATTATTCATACCATTCTATAAATTGATTAAAAAATTGTCATTTGCTCTGAAAAACAAAATATATATTCGTAATTATCTCCTTACAGTTGTTTGCATAGATATTTTACGTTTCCAATTTATTTCCCCTGAAAATTGTATAACTGATAAGTTATTATGTAATAAGGTGCTGAAAAGATCGCTAAAAATTTATTTACTGTGATGAAAATGGTAGCATTATTTTATAAAAACTCTATAAAAATATCAAGAAAATTTTGATGAGATAGGTATAGAAATGGTCATCAGTACCCCATCAATTTAATATTTCTTATAAAAAATAACAATTATTCTCTTTTCAATTAATTTTTTTTACTTATTTTCGCCTTTATAATAAAGACGAAGCTATGATTCATTTGACTAGAAACAGTACATAAACTGATGTTCAGGTTAATGACATGTCATTGTCAAAATCTACACACTGAACCCCTTTTTTGAAAAGAATTTTATGCATATGTTACAAATATTCAAAAAATCCTGAAAATAATACAAATGTTTTTTTCAGAATATTTGCATCCATATGAAGTAAAGTGCTTAGTATTTCAGCCCTGAATCAAAATTTTATAATCATTTATTGAAGTTAAGAATAAATCCAATTGGGCAATTTCCGAGTTTTGAAACAGGTTCACTAAGAAAAAGTGCATCAAAGCTTATAATAAGTTATTTAATTTTTTTAAGTAGGATACATTTTACTGTATGTCAATATGTTTTTATTGAGAGAACTAATGTCCTTCTTCCAAAACTATCACTTAATTCCCTAAATGTTATATGTTTGTCACATGATTTCCCAAGTGTTATTTCAACCCTTCCCGTGATTTTCAGTAAACAACAGAGTATTCGAGCTAGCTGATTCAAAATTTTATTAAATAAATTTCAATGCCACAATTTTTGAAAATTCTAATTTTCAAAAAGAGAGAGAGAGAGAGAAAGAGAGATAATTAAACATAATAAAATGACTAATGATCTTTTTTAAGTAAGTTCAAAGCTAAGAAGTAAGCAAAAAAATTTAATGTATATTAAGACATAATTGTATTTGTGAGTTCCATGCTGTAAATAATAAAATGTTTAAAAATATATCTGTGTTCATTTGCATCCCTTTTTGATCATTTAGGAGATTATACTAAATTCCTATAATTACGAAACTCTCTTATCCGTAGTTATCGCGTTTCCTAATTTCACAGACAGTATCTTCCATATAATTTTTCAATCTTAAATTTATCTTTATATTAATGGATTTTTTCCAAATTTTATTACAGGAGTGCTTTCACCTCTGAATTTGGCACAACATAATGAAAAGTGGAGTTTATGTCATAAAACTCTCTGAAACTGAATGTTATTTTTAAATGGAAGTTATATTTGGAAATAAAAGCTTCATGAATCTTAAGTTCTGATAATTCTGAAAAAATTTTGATTAATAATTTAAAAGGGTTTTTTGGGTGTTCAAGGATATTTTTAAGGTCTTTTAGTTTGTAATTTTGATATATATTAAAATTATTAAAATTATTTTTACTACAAAGTACTTTGCAAATTAGCATTTATTTTCCCTATAAATATCGTGTTTCAACTATTCATTTTTTTAAACAAAATTTTATAGGTTTATTCTGCCATGTCACTTGGTGCGAAGTCAATGTTTGTGGAGAGAATGGTGCCTGCAACTTAACAGCTAATGGTTGGACTTGTGATTGCCTTCCTGGATTTGCAGGTTCCCGATGTCAGCAAAGAGTGACTCCTTGCTCTCCAAATCCTTGTGGGGAAAATGGAAAGTGTTCTCTTCATAATGGAACTTTTGCTTGCCAATGCGAATTGGATTATGAAGGTAAAAAGAGATTATAGTGATAAATTTCCTTATTTAAGAAAATTACAATATACAATAAACTTTAAAGTATGCGGTACTGAAATGATAAGATTATTAGTATTTTGTTAATGACCACTACTAGTTGTTTGTTTCACTAAATCACAAAAATTCCTATTACAAAAAACCCTTAAATATAATTCTGTGAAAGTTTTAGTCATTTTTCAATTCTGCATAACTCTGTATAAATCGCAAGTAATACAGAAATAATGATTTTATATTCGCTTTTTATCATATTGCCTTAAATTGGTTAATATTGTTCTGTGTCTATTTTGGAGTTTCCTAAAATGCCCAGATTTTGAAAGGCCAGTTAAGGATATTGATAGATTCATAGTTAAGGAACACTGATTTTGTATCTATTATCACAGCAAAAATATTGGAGAATAATTGATGAATATTGATGAATAATTGAAGAACAAGAATATGGCCTTTAATTTCTTCGAGTAGCCAAAGGTATTCACATTGAAATTTGCTGACGAGTTCTTCGAGCTCAAAGTGATTATAACCATTATAAACGTCTTTACAATATATCGAAATAATCATAAACTAAATAATAAATTATTTTTACAAAAAAAAATTTTTTGTAATCAGGGAAGAACTTGGTGACCATCCTGTATATCACACACACATAATACTAAACATATAATACGAAACACACATGATTCGAAATCAGATATAAATGTTATTACAAACTCCTGAAAAAAAGATAAATGGTAATACATAAATAACTTTCCGAGAATCTCTAACATATTCTCTGTCAATTTCCGCCCGTACAGACAAGCATCCATGGCAGTCATGAGAATGAGATATTCCAAGAAAGTCATTTCAAAATAAGATTGTTAGAAAAAATGTCCTTATATCATGGCTATTATGAGATGATTCATAGTGGTTTATGTAATTTAGCCGTTTATAAAATTAGGTTGAATTCGTTTCATCTGTACAGAATTTTAAACTTTCCGGAAGCCTTGTTTACTGTGGATTCTTGATAAAGAGATTTAAAACAACAAATAAACAGTTCATTGTGAGACTTCATATAACCATACTGCATTTAGACGTTCAGCCAGGCAGTCAACCGGCAGATTTATCTAAGTATTAAGAGAAATTTATCCTAAACGTTTGCCTACTTTCTCCATAGGATGATTAGAGATTGCCAAGAAATGCAGTTTATCATGATACCCTATTGACACAAATGTCTATTCATAAGATGGTTTTTTCATGGATGTATTTTTATTTCGATCATAATACTTTTTTGTCATGTGAATAGACAGAACAGTGACTTATTATTACCTAAATGGAAAAACATTGAGCTGTTATCACTTTTTCTTCAATCCAAAGGCCCACACAAGCAACAAATATACAATGAGATTTCTTTTTCTTCGAGACAACTGTGAATAACAGTGAATGACAGCTTCATAATTATCAACATGAAATCCTAGAGGTAGCTGTATTGAAATTGTATGCATCTTGGATTTTTGTCAAAAGCGACAAAATGCTGGACTTTTCAGAGTTTGAAATAAGGCACAATGTAAGAACCAAATTAGATGAAACAACTCTTACTGAAACACAGAAACGTTTAGACGTACAATGTCTATACTCATGACAGCATACACACAGCTCAGTAAAGCAAAATTATAGAAAGAAGGGGAAACCGAGTGAGTGGGACCAATGAATATCGATCAATCATTTAGATTCTCCTGTTTCAATAATTACAATTAGGAGCACTGTCGTAAACAGAACACTTAAGTCAGAGAAGAAATTCCTAAGCCATTTGGGAGAGATGTTATTACCAAACTTCGTTAATAGTGGTGCCATAAGACAAACCCTGGTCTAATAATAAGTGAAAGACAATTATATGGTCAGACAAATCATTTTCCACGCTTTTCCCCATAACAGGACAGGTAGACATTTGCAAGTCACCTGCCTTATTTTTCTGGCCCCATGGTTGCCTTGAAAGAGGGGTCAGTGGGAAGAAGTTTTAGCTGACTTAGTCCATTCTATGATGCAAACTTTTGTTTCCTTAAAAAGGTGGAATTTTCAAGAATAATAATGCTCTTATTCCTGCATCAGGAATTGTCCAGTAATGATTTGATAGCACAAGGATGAGATGAAGCATTTATTTTGGTCAGCATAGTCTACTGGTTCTTGTAATTCAAAAGCAGCTTGTGAACTAAGCAAAATATCCTCGACTGAGGATCATACTTCAAAATTAAAAAAATTATATTTGATGTCATTTCTTACTGCTAACAATGGAAATCATATTTAAGCACTGAAAGGGTCTCCTGAAAAATTGCATTTTTTCGACATTGTTATAGATTTTTTTTTGATAAATAGTTTGCTAGATTTCATATACATTTCAAAAAATGTATTGTAAGAAAAATTCAAAATCAAAGTAAAATCACGAGATGTTAAGGAATTATTAAGGTTGATTTTTCCTGTCTTAACATAAATATGCTTAATTTTACATACATTTGAAGATATGTGATGCAAACAGAATTCGATATTAGTGTACAGTTATAAGTTGAGTGTGAATTATTAGCATTTATATTACATTTAATGAATAGCTTTTTTACACAAAATATGACTAGTTTCTACTCTATTTCTTAAAGTGATTTTAAATTCGAGTTATTAAGCATAATTATATCTATATTTAAAAATTAATCAATTTAATCTTTTCTTTCTCCTTCCATTATTAATGAAAATAATAAATAATCAAGATTAGCGTAAAAAGGAACTAACACAGAGTATGACTTTTGCATTCAAATATTTTCCGGTGCTGAGAAATCATTTCTATAATACACGACTTCCTCTTTAAATGCAACAATTTTAAAGTGAATATAAATGTAATGTTAACTTTGTCTAAGAAAAAACTAATTGATGGTCTTTCATTTGCTTATAGAGCAGAAATATGTATTTTTTCAATTAGTATATTTGAAAATGCATTGGTTTCAGAATTCACTTTTTATAAAAGATCTTTATTTTACTTATCTTGGTTCATGTATATTAAATAAGAATTTTGTAGTCGCTTTTTCTCTCACTTTTTGATGCCCTAGAATTTCCAATTTTGTACCTTATAATATACACTTTATTAATAATACGTTATTTTAATATTTTCAAAATTTAATTACATTTTATTCTATTAATATCATTAATTTGTTCTGTATATCAGTGGCGCAACCTGGAAACGAATTTTAGATGCAAATTATTTTACAATTTCTGAATATTTATAGTTATGGGCTATTAAAAAAACTCAAATATGAAAATAGTTAAAATAAAACATCTTTGTCTTGTACACAATAAAACTGTATGTTTATAAATTGTTTTAATTTATTTTTTGTCTTTTCAATGACAGTAATTTTAATTAAACTTTTCTTACTGTAGGCACACGTTGTGAGAAATTTGTTATGCGTATTCCTTATAAACCATTAAGCCAGAGGATGTTGGAAGAACCTTTCTGGCTGGGTCTCATCACTGTTTTCAGCGTTTTGGCCATCATACTCCTTATATATTGTATTAAAAGGAAATTTGCTGACAAAATTGAAAAGTTTTTTGCGCATGAAATTGAAAGGACTAGGTACCGTAAGTATTTATTTGATAAACATTTATAAAATAGATCACTTCACAAGATGGGAAAACACTCTAGCTGGTAAAAAATAGCTTTGGTGTATTTTTGCATGCTTTTACTAAATATTTTTATTTCACTCTATTTTTTTTTTCATTTTTTTCTTCTTCAAATTTTAGTTTATTTTATTATCACTTTTACATTTACTTTCTGATTTGTTACACTTATGCATTATTGATTACAATACATTATTTAGACATTTACAAATCTTAATTATCAATTAATCGATTAAATTAATTAAAGTCTGAAAAGGATTGCAGTGGAACTGCATAATACTTAATTTGAGAACGATTCCGCGAAACTTTATAATACATATTGTAATGGATTATAAATGGCTGATCAAATAGTAGGCAATAATTAAATCATATGAATTCTACTTTTTAATAAACAAATTTATACTTTTAATAAAAGCTTTATGCACTTAATATGACTGCTTTCTCTCTATAGAGGTTGTATTTTTTAACCTCTTTTTCATTCACTTCCTGCACTCGGATTCAGAAATTCCGCACAGTTCTGCGTCCCTGATAACAATAAAATTTCTAATATTTCAGAAATTCGATTTTTAATCAAAGGTGTATTTTTCTGAAACCTATGACTTTGAAAAAGCTATTGTCTTATCCTTTCAATTTTTTTAATTATTCCATTTGATAAATCACAAAATTTATAACAACATTTTGCACATTAAGACATAAGTTTCTTTTTTGCAATGATAATTAAAAAATGTTTTGTCATTTAATTATATGGAGATTTAGAAACTTTTTAGCTAAACATTTAAGAAAATACAATTTTTTAAAAATAAAATTATTTAAATCTCGAATATTAAGGTGTAATGATTGATTATTGATTGAATTTCCTTTATATACACTACGAGTATTTTTTTCACAGTGAGTTCTAATGACATCTTTAGACCAAATCCAAAGAAACAAAAAAAACTTCGCTACATTTGCATGCTTTCTCTTCAATTCTCATACTTTTAAAATAACATTAAAATGTTTGTATCATCGTAATTCTTGTATTTATATGATTATTTATATTGCTTGTTCTTGTGTAATATTATTTAAATTTTTTATTGTAATCATTACATTTGCGTGATTGTTTATATTGCTTGTTTTCGTGTAGTATGAATTGTTTGTATTAATTCTTAAGTCAATTATTTGCCAGAACAGAATAAAATTGATTTTATACAAAAATTATAGAATTAATTCTGTAACACATCATTTAGGAAATGCTACTCACGCCGTTCAAAAACATCTATTCATTTTTAAAATTCAATTTTTTAAAGTCTGTTAATATTATTTAAAAATTAATATTTTCAAAAACTCTAAAGCGATTTTCTAGTATTTTCCAAAACAAGATTATAAAACTAATTTCATTCAAAGAGTATTGAATTAACTAAATAATATATTATGTAAGAAAGACTTATAGAACCATGAAAAAACATCTATTTATTTTATAGATTTAAAAATTTCTAATTCGTGAATATTATAAATAATTGATTTTAGATTGATTTCTTAACTTCAAAAGTTACTAACCATTCCCTGAAAGGAAATACTTTATCTTCACACTCATAATAAATTTTCTTTAATTTTTGGTAATATGATTTAAATAAAAATGCTGTTTTTTAACAATCATAGTATTAACAAATTTCTTTGTACTGAGTGTACAATATCTTTAATACTCTATATACCATTAAGTATTTGAACACCCATACAAATGAGCATATTTGGGGTCCAATCTACGTCCCGTTTTCTGTACTTTAATACAGTGTAGAAAACAGCATTGACTTTAGTCGCATACAAGATGCCTCGAAAATCAGAGCTATCTTACTTCTGATCTTTAATGGCTGATCTTTAAGGAACATTTCTAAGGAAGTTAAACATTCTAAAATTGACAGTTGCTTTTGTGATTAAGAAGTAAAAGGTGAGTGGTGATTGTCAGAATGTGCTTCGACTGAACCGAATGTACCGAAACGGCAGTTGGCGAAACTAAAAGACACAGACCTACGAATACTGTCTAAATAAATTCTTAAAACCTTCATCAAATATATGGCACCCACCCTTCAGAAGCTCCAAAAAAATCCGGAATTGCCATTTCGGTAAATACTAGTGGCAAAATAACACATTTATTTGGTTTCTATGGTCGTGCTGCAGCCGATAATCCTTTGATTACAAAATCCAACCATGTTACTCGGTTGAGGTGGTGCAAGGCACATCGAAATTGAACCGTAGATAAGTGTAAACAAATACTCTGGAGTGATGGATCAAAGTTCAATCTCTACCAATCAGATGAAAGAGTCTGGGTTCGGCGTATGCATAGAGAACGCCTTTTGCCAGAATGCATTGTGCCTAAGTAAAGTTTTGCAGAAGTAGAATTATGCTCTGTGAATATTATTCGTGATATGAACTGGGACTTTTTATCTCTATTAATGGTAAGCTCAACGTCCACTCCTACTCCACTATTCTGGACAATTATATGCTTCCCTACGCTGTGGCAGCTTTACGGGTTGGATCATTGTTATTTCCAGCATGACAACGCCACAGGCTTGAATCGTATAGAAAACTTTTTGGAGCTTTGGATGTTCGAATTAAGGGGTATAGAATCAGTCCAAAATCAATGGAAGAACTTGCATGTCTTCTTCAAACCGAGTGAAAGAAAATATCACTGTCAATCCAAATACTTGTGGAAAGCATGTTTTGGAGAGTTAAAATTGTAACTGCTTCAGGTGGAGGCTCTAACAATTATTGAATATGAATAAACTGTGCTTATCTCTTTTATCACAAATGTCCAATTACTTATTGGTAGATAGTGTATATTTTACCCTAATTTGATCGATATTTTACACTAATTTGGCACAATGACCATATTTCTGTTTGTTATCCAGATCCATCTCCTCCACCAGCAAGATACGGCTCAAACCAACAAAATGTCACACCAACTCAAAGCCCGCAAACGGTTCCGAAATCTTTCTTAGGCCGCATACGAAAAAACAGTTTGTTAAGTGCCAGTAATAGTCCTAGTCCCACTCCAGACAAAGACGCATCAAGGACATTTACCTTTGACGGTTTGCTTCGCAAAGTTTCTTCTAAGAAGGGTCGCTCGTCATCTAATGCCCCATCTTCAAGGTTGGTATAATGAAAATATATTCTGAATCGATACTGTTTTAAATAATTAAAATTGTATCTTGCTTATTTTGAATTTATTATTTATCGTTATTATTATTATTATTATTTTGCATATACCAAGTGGCAAAAATTCCTTATATCCAATCTTATCAGTTTTTTATGGTCGAATTTCTTAGTGAATTTCCTATAGAGTTAGCCTCAGAATTAGAAAAGGCTTAATAAATTACAAATTAGTCAGTAACTGGAGACATGAATTTCCTCACGCGGCCAGATACATGGAGTCAAAATGACTCTATTGTTATTTTTCCTTTTTGTCTTTTGTAAACAGTACTGGAATTTATTTTGGCAACACAATGCATTCTGGAGATCATGTAGTTACGAAAAAATATTAAAAATATTAATAATAAAAATGTTAAATGTTATGATATTAAATATTGGGAAGAGGCTATAAGAACAATTTAAACAATCTTTTAATGGGCATTTACTTCGTTTAGATATTATGGAATTTAGCAAATGTTAATAACTGTTAGAATTAACAAATGTTAATAACTGTTAGA
>JAPMOQ010000644.1:1353549-1376339 GCA_026543055.1 Argiope trifasciata | reverse complement strand
CAAATGTTAATAACTGTTAGAATTAACAAATGTTAATAACTGTTAGAACAAACAAAAATAAAGAATGCAATATTTTAAAATATTATTTTAAGAATATTTTTTATTCTTTTTTCATTATTCATATTAAAAGCAATTTCAGAGGTATGAAGTCAATAATTCCATAAATAACAGCAAAAACTTTGAAAAAGAATAACTTGGTTATATTCTTGTATTTATCCTTAGACTTTTGCTAACATACCACTAAAAGAACAACTTGAAATGTGTTAAAGAGATCATTGTATTCAAGGACAAAATACCACGTGTTAATCAGAGCTAATGAACAAAGCCGAGTCATTTTGACTCCCACTTCCAGTTATGGGTTAAGAATAGAATTTAGACTCGAATTACTAAAACACTCTGCTAAATGGTGCTATTTATAATGAAGCTTTCCAAAAACTGTCTAATGTTTCTTAATTGAGTGATAAATATATTTAAAATTGATGTTTTTAAAATTAGAATTGAACCAGTTAGTGATTGTTTTTGTAAAATGCGTAACACTTCGTTTTTTTAACTTTAAAAACACCTTTGAAATAACGGATTTTACATATTTTTCTGAATTATATTTTTTAGTTACACAACTGTAATTCCTTTCACTCTAGAATAGATTAAGAATATATCAAAATGTTTTAGTAGCTTATTTAGTGTTTTGTGTTTATTTAAATAGCTATCATTTTAATATGCGCGAAAATATTAAAGACAAATATTACTACAAATATCTGATCTTTGATCAAAAGAATGAGGTAATGAACGAAAAGCGATTTGATAAAATTTAAAATTAGTCATTGTTAACCCTTTTTTCCTGATATTTTAAGAACGGTTTATTACTATGCTATTTACAGGGGGAAAATTTAAATACCCTTCACATATTTCTGCTGTCAACGTTCATCAACAAAGTTTTCAAAAAATTTCCACATTCATTGCAATAGAAAAATACTCACAGTCACTTGAATAAGTTAGATTTTTTAGAATATTTCTAGATATTCTTTAAAAATGTATAATCAAATGCATGTTTTAATGAAAATTCTACTGTTCAGCATTCTAATACAGGATTGGAGAAATGTCCGTAAAATCTTTAAAAATTCATAAAATCCGAAAAAAAAGCGAAAATAAAAAATGGCTTGAAGGTTTTGCATTGATAGAACTAAAAAAAATAAATAAAACAGATGGCAGATGATGCTAGTGTGAACAACTTAGTTGAAAATATGCAAATGAAACAGGATGTAAATATAAATTGATCCAGGACCAGCTATCTGTTGCATGTTTTGTGAGAAAACAAGGACGCTGAGTGAGAAAGATAAAACTTCGGGATGAAACTGTTTTACCTGAACCAGGAATCAGTGACTGTTGCACTGCTTAAATTCCGACTTCAGAAAAATGTGGTCTAGAAAAGGGCCTTTAACAGTGTAGGCCTCATAAAGCTTGTTAAGCAATTTGTGGAAACTGTTTGTGGAAGGATCGCATGAGGGCCGGACGACACTAAGTTAAGACAAACACATTCAACGCACTTTACAGCCGAAATGGAAACACTAGCGTCAGAATCTAAATGTGGAATACTCATTGCTATAATGATGATTTGTAAGATTATTTTTTATTTGTCTGTCTTTACTTTCACTCATGTACAAAACGCCACCTATTGGCTGTTTTATTTTTTTTTCTTACCTTAAAAAAATTCCTTGACTAATCGATGACTAAGCTATACCTGCCAACCGTTGTCTATTTTGCTTAATTTTCTGGGTTTTATAAATTTGTAAATTTTTTACAGATATTTTGCACAACCAGTATATATACAAACCACTAAAAAAGTCACTTATCAGACTATGAATATTTGACATGGCGTAAAAATTTTATAAAAGTCAACAAATTTAGGAAGAATTGATTTAGATTTCGTATGGCCTGATAAAATGATTTTCTAGTTAGACTTCTATAAAAACTTATCATTGTCTTTATTTATAGTCTTTTTGATAAGAAAATCATTAATTAGTTTAATATATTCAAAATTCTTTAAAAGTAATGCTTATACCGTTATGTTTGATTTTCCTCATCTCTCTGAAGTATAAGCTTACTGCTGTGTAAAAATATTATTCATTAAGATACAAATAAATTTTTTTAAAGGCATTAACAAAAAGAATTCGAAATTTAATGTACGTTATACACAATACCTTTACATAAATTTACACTTCTTTCCTGAAGATTTATTAAATGTTAAAATTTTGTGTTAAAAATTCCATGTTTACATTAGCAAAAATTTACTTATGCACTTATAGATTCATTTAGAGTGTCGTATTACTTACATGGATTTTAAAAAACTATTCCTTTGAAAATAAAAATCCGTTTATGAGTTCTTATAGAATAATAATAAAGAACCCTTTTTACAATGTACATGCGGTGCGTCATTGCATGCGGCATATTTGAAAAAAAAGAAAATATTCCAGTTTTAATTGTTTGCTTACTTTATAATAGATTTTGAATAAATAATTTATAGATCCAAAAACTTTTGCTTACAAAGATATTGGAATATTTTTAGTGGCACTAGCGGAGATGGTCATACTGAATTATCCAGGGAAGAAGAAGCTGCGAGAAAAGGTGATGATGCTTCCGAAACGTCCCGAATCTTATCCTCGTTGGTTGCGCCTCCCAAAGAGCCTGCCTCCAGACGAATGAGTTTAGATGAATTTATCCGCATGAGTGAAAGAAAATTGGCCATGGAAGCAAGAAGGACCAATAGTACAGATTGTGAAGGTAATAAATATTTTTGTTTAATCATTTTATTCTTCTAGCCTCTTTTAAAATGTTTACTTGTTGATCATATCTGAAAAAATAATATCTATTTTCAGGTCAGATAAAAGAAACTAGTTTCATCAACATGCCCTCACCCATGACATTGCGTCGGTCATTTTCGAATGTCCAGCGCAATGATGAAAATTCCGGTGAAGGCGTCTCACCCTCATCATCAGGGAGCACATTGGATGGGGAGCCGAACACAAGCGAAATACAGGCTGATATATCACCAATCCCTGCTAATTTTAGCAATTCAAGTATTCCAGACATTGTAGAAGAAGTGGAGAAATCCCCTGATCATTCATCAACCCCATCTCATTCAGCCAATAACAATCCTTCAGAAACCGAGCGTCCTAATCCTGTATCAATTAGCATAACGATAGACAAATGCGAATCAGACAACAAGCCAGATTCTGAATCGGATGATAAAGACTGTGATATAGAATCTAAAAACATTAATAACGAACATTTCGCAGCTCAGAGCCCAATCATATCACAAAACAGTTCCTACCTTGAAGTGCCTAAAACGATTCCTGCAATTCAGGTGATTTCTGCAGAATCGGATGAGCCACAAAGTTCAAGTGAAAGTCCAAATTTCCCCCAAGGTAGATTTGAAAGCTGCTCTCCGAGTAGAAAAGACTTCATTCAACCACGAAAACTTTCAGTAGATTTACCCCCGCCAAAAATTTTAATTAGTAACATGAATTCATTAGATTCAGATGAAGCTAGTCCACCCAGAACTCCAAACCCAAATAAATCCATGATGTATTTAAGCCCCCTAGCAGTCATTTCCTCCTCTACGGATCGAACTATTTCCGAGTCTAATTTAAGCACATCAGGTTATTCATCAATATCGAGTCCAGGTCTATCTAGATGCAATTCTAGTAGTCCCATTTCTGATGAAGTGGATCATCATCACCGACCCAACTGCACACATAAAACCGAGCTGCAATCACCCAAAAAGCCCCACACTCTACAAATGGCTTACCTGAGTGTTGCGGCAAATGAAAAGACTTACTTTTTTCCTCAAACAATTGCATGCCACTGTCATACACCAAACCAACCTTCTCCTGGGATTTTTGAACCAAAGAATTCTCCAACGATTTCCTCAGCTTGGACTCCAGGAAAGCACAGATCACTCGGCAAACGAAATTCATACCAAACTACCAGCACAGATGACTCAATAGATGATGAAGGCATCGGAATGGATACTGGAGAATTCAAAGCTCGTAAGAATGAATTGAGTACTGCTTGGGATGTGGATATGTATGTAGCCGGAGAGCAACCAAATACTCAATTACAATCTGCTGGTTTGCTAATGGAACCTGGAAAACCAGAGTTACATACTTGCTTGGTTGGCTGTAAATCGGGAAATGGAGCTAATTTCAAAGGAAGTCCACGATCAGGAACCCGAAAAGCGGAAAAGCCGAAGAAGTATGGTGATAAACATCGTAGAAGTCCTGTCTTATCTCCGATTGGTACACCTATTAAAGATTCTCAAGAAAACTTAGAAGTTCGAATTCCTCGTAATTCCTCACGTACTAGCATGAGTGGACCTCTTGTTTCGTCATCGGAAAGCGATGATTCAGAATGTTTCTTAGGAGCCAGACAGAAAAGCCGACGTTCAAAAAAGCACGATGCTATTGCCGGGGTTCACAAACCAGTTGGGTTGGTTTCCATGCCATCCCAAGATAGCAGTGGGCCCAAAACGGACAAGAGTTCGGATGCTACAGGGCGTTCTAGTCCTTTGTCCGAAAGTAATGGGGACTCTGCACCCATGGACTCTAGATCACCGGTGTCTTCCTCTTCAGAATCTCTTTCCTCAACAAGAGACTCTACAATGTCAGAAAAGGTAAGTAACTTCTCTTAAATATATTACCTTTCAAAATTATGTCCCGTTATTACAGTAATAAGAATAGTGACTAATTATATTTCTATTTAGTTATTTATCTGGTATCGATTTAAAAGATTTATTGCCTATTTTGGCAGGTTAAGAATATAAGAACAGGCTATACTAAAAGAAAACATTTTTTAAAATGAAAAATTTCAAAATCACAAGAATGAGCTTTTAGCGCAAACAATTGTTGTATTATAATCAGTAATAAAATATATAATTTCTATTTTCTCAAATTAGTAAGAGCTTTATGCTAGTATAAATTACTTAATTATTGCCTTAACTATAAAGTGTTTGTTACTTAATTCTAGCACTTTTTTCATCTTTGGAATTTTCTCTAAATTTTCCAGGTATAATGTATTAGCTATTTGAAGTATAATGAACTATGGTTACATTTTACAGACTATTATCTTTTCTTAGATATGAATAATTTGGATCAATTTAATAAAAAATCATATCTTAATCGAAAATGATGATAGATTTTCTTTATAGTATTCTAAATATGATTTTAATAAAATATTAATCAAATTAGTATGATCATTTGGTATGGTTTTAATAATTAAAATTTTCAGCCCTTCTTCAAACATCATGTGATAAGCCCGTCAAGCTGAATACTGTGCAGTATTTTAGTTTTTAATAGTTCAGCTTTGTAGCGATTTCGTGAAGTTATATTTTCTCATTACTTATTCTATTACTTGTTCATGAATAATTAATGTTATGAAAGAAATAATAAATGCATTTTTTCCGGCCAAGACAATTATCAGGTAGAATTTAATGGATTATATATTTTAAAATTACTAACATGTACTTTTAATGTTCAGCTCTACAGAGATTAGATTAAGTTATAACATCATTTTCCGATTTCGCATTACTTATTCATGCATAATTAATGTTATAAATGCATTTTTCCTGCGAAGATAGTTATCAGGCATAATTTGTTAGATTCAATCTTTTAAACTTACTAACATGTGCTTATGCGAAATCTATGGTATTGAATGCTTTAAAAAAGGAATTGAAGTAGCAGGAAATCAAGTTGTAATGTGTAAACCCTTATACATATGATAAACCAGCATAAATGTACTGCAATCAATATTTAAATCGCAATTTTTTTGTGTGTGAAATCGTTTAATATTATACAGAATACGCTTAACTCTTGTTTTGAATAGTTTTATAGTGATGTGAAACAAAATTATTTTAACCCCTTTATTTCTGGATTTTTTTTCTATTCATATTTCCAGATATTCCATCTTGTTGTAGAATTTCAAATCTATAAGTATTCTTAACCGATTTGAATTACAGAATATATTTTCCTAATTATTTTTTCTGCAGTAAATGCCCTCAGTTCAGTATAGCTAGCAAAAATTTTTGATATATTCCCTTATTAAATAGTTTCGTATGAAGTCGTATAATAATAAAAATAATAAATAGTGTTTTACGGCTGAAAAAAACAGTGATATTTGCCCTTTAATCAAAATTTTAGGTTTCAAATATTTCAGCTTGTTATAGTATTTCAAAATTCAGAATAATTTTCCCTAATTATTTTTCCTGTAGTAAATGTACTTAATTTAGTATGGCTAGCAACAATATTATCTTTTCTATATTCGATGATTAAATTTCTTATGAAGGCTTGTATGGTAAAAGAAAAATTTGTGTTTCGTTGCTGAAAAAGAAGTGATAATTGCCAATTAATCAAACATGTATGTTTCTGATTTTAGGCTGCTTCTAACCGGCGTAAATTGACTTTGGAGCACACTCGATCATTTCCACCTTTAAGCCAATGTACCAGGATAAATAGTGTTGATGAGACTAGCGGCAATTTATCAAAAATAAAAATTGATTTGAAGACAAAAATTAAGTCGCCTGTATTACAGTAAGTAAAATCAGTTTAAATGGTCTACTATCTTTAATTCATAAATTAATGGCATACAGGCAGTTATTGTTTAGTTTTTTAACATTTTTATTTAACTTGTTTCATTTTTATGAAGATGGAATTATTTAATCAATTTTACTCTCATTTTTGATGTGTTTCAATTCTGACTATTTCAATCTCAGTTTTTAATTAATTGATTAATTTAATTAAATTTTGATTGTACGACAGTAAAGTCTTCAAATAATGACTTTAAGAATTGCTGATTTCAAGATTCCATTTATAAAAATATATAATAAATTTTAGACTTAAAAGTAGAAAATATTTAACATAAGATGCATTTTTTTATTTTCCAGCTCTCTAACAGAAGTGTTTTTACAAAATTTATCTATATCAATGAGATCCTCTGAAAGGCATCATCTTTAATACACAATCATTTATTATAAACTTTGCTGATTTCTCTTAAAGTTCTGTTTACACTCTCTTAATATGGAATCAGTTTAGTAATGACTAAGTAAATTAATATAGTAAAGTGTTATTTTATCTCATAACAGATTATCTAAACTGATTTCTGAAAATAAGAAACAATTACCATATTACCAAAGAAAACCTAGTCGCATAATTAACCTATTTTTTTTTCTCAAGGTAGTTTTTATTTGGAACAGGGAATTTGTTTAAACTTGACTATATTGTGTGCTGATTTCAAACATGAGGAGACTTTTCTTTACATCAGTTTTACTTATTGAGATTTATTGTAGAGTATACATAGAATAATATTAGTAATACCTTTATAGAGTAATGATTCCACGAAGAAAAAAAATCGCTCGAAAAGAAAAAAAAACTCCAGAATAATATTAATATTTATTCAAAGATAAATCATTGATGAATATAATCTTAAAAATTTTATCATAAAGAACCGTAGATTTTGGGAATTAATGGATACATTTCGAGGACATAATACTTTACTATCAACTTGGCCAACCAGCGGATCGCATTATAAAAGACATGTTTACCAAAGAAAATTGGTTACTGGACAAGAAAATGTCATTTTTATTCTCTATTGAGAAGAGAAAGAATAAACTTCTTTTTGCATTCAAAGTTAGAATTGATTAAACAACTTCATGGAAGCTTTTGATCAAAACTTTTCGGACTTAAAATAGATAGTACACAAAATTTCAAAAGAAAAAAAAATGGGGAAAAAAATTAGAAATAGAATTTTTTTTATGGTCGCCAAATCGTACAGCTTATAAGCGATAAGCATTTCGTGGATTCCTAATGGGACAAGATTGAATCAACTTGTTTTCGTATACAAAATTAAATTAATTAAACAACTTTATCGAAGCCTTTAATCAAAGCTTTCCCTGCTTTACATATGTAGTAAAAAATAATAAGGGATAAAAACTTGTAGATTTACAGGAAGATGTTGACTTTTTCAACTGATTAAAATGCTTTACAATATTTATTGAGGGAATTTTTTTATTGAATGCCATTTCTTTGAAAATGCTGATGATAAAGATGTAGGACAAGGTGAGCCATTTCACAAGGATATATGGAACTTGATGTACTTATACCAACGTAGATAAGTTAATCAACTAATTGCAGATTTGTGAAGTTGCTATTCAATTAAGTTTATTGTAGAATGTCAAGCAACAGAAGCTTTCGAATTGTAGTAAAATAATTATTCATTTTTTTATTTTATTCTTTCTATTTCTAGTTTTTAATAAAGATATTGTAAAGTTACAGGGATATTGCTGCATTTTTTCAATCAGTTAATTTGCTCTGCTTGTATTATTAAAGAAAGAAGTTTTTTTAATTTATATCCTATATCTAGGCTTAATAAAATGTATTTATTAAGATGACAGTTTTATTTTTGTTTTTAGCCCATGAAATTAATGTTTAAAAAATCTCATAAATCTCAATGTACGTATAATTTGGTAAAACGGATGTAAGTGAAAATAAATTCTACCTTTATTGTTTTAGTTTATAGACGTTTATATTCTTAGTTTCATTCTGTGAAAGCATATATTTTATTTTTACAAAACATTGAACTCTTTATCTTAAATATTTCTTTACTACTTTTCGATTTTAACTTTTTCAGAAAAAGAGCGATTGATATTTAATATTTATCTATGTTTTGAAGAGAAACACCTTTTTAAAATGGTAAGTTGTGAAGTTTGATAGCCACGAGTAATTCAATACATTTTTAGAGAGTTCGCTGAATCCCAGCTATAGTTCAAATCTTCCTTGGCTTAGTTTGTATATAATTTTCACTTCATTAGAAGAATTTAGTCCATTGGTTAATAAGGCTTGTATTTACCCTCTTTTTCTTGCTTAAAATTGCTACACACTGGGTTTTTTTCCCTTTTTACTAAACACACGTGGTGCTTATTTTCGATATTTAAATAGTATTTTTTAGATGCTATTATCTAATGCTCATTGATAGGCATATACTTTAGTGCTAGTTTGTCAATACATCTTCTTCACTTCACTGATTTCTTTCTTAATTCTTAAGCTTCAGTACTGAAATCTATTTTTCATCCTCATTTTAAAAGCAAATTATTCTTGTTCATTTGTAACATTTTTCGTTTCTTAAGATTCCATATGTAAAATATTTTCGAAATATCAGTGTTTAGATTTCATATCAAAATGGTGATTTTTTATGCTTATAAGTTAATTTCATAATATATAAAAACAATGAATCTAAATAAGAGGATGTTTGAAAGTTTAAAATCTAATATTTTATTATAAGTATACATCCAAAGGATTTATTGACAAATTTCCTCTAATATTTATCATTTATGTCTAAAGATCTGGACTTATATTATTTATCAATAAAATTTAGTCAGTCAAAACAGTTTTAAAAAAAAGCTCAATATATCAGAAAACTGGTTAAAGAATATCACGATAGCGTTGGTATAGAAGAAACCATTAGTTCTTCTAGGATTCCTAATTCACTGATGCCAGCTCGGAAATGATTAGTGTTCCAAAAGATATTTTTAAATTTCTTTTTTAACTACTATAAATTCATAATGAATAAAATTGAATTAGTTTCAAAAGCAAAAAATAGAGTAACATAAAATCAATAGACAGGCGCTAGGAAATATCAGGAGCCTAATATTGTAATACCAGTATTGTTACGAAACTACTTTCGGTGGGTTTCTTTTTCTAAATTTGCTGTTCCATGAAATAAACACAATCCTTCAGTAGCAAAAGACGTAGACTTTTAATACACACAAAGAGTTGAATACACAGATGACAAATATATAGAGCCGTGACGAAAGCAGGCAATATGCTACTACAAGCTGTAGTCCACAAATAATAATCGGTAGTAATAACAACTACAGCACACACGGAGGCCAAACAAAATTCGACAGGAAGGGAATCTTCACAGATTCACTCTACGGTCACTCCAAACGACTGCAATTCTCCTCCGTCTCCACCTGACGAAGCACAAGTACAACGTTGGCTACTCACAGAACTCAATGCTGCTTCCACAATAAACACCAGGACTCGTCACACAACTCCGTTTAACAATTTCTTAAGCTCCACACAACACTGGTTCTTCGATGGACTATTCCGCCGTTGCTTCGTTTACCTCTCGATGAATCGATACTTCTCTACGACAGATTGCAGCTTGTGAATGCCTGCTTAGTTTATTTATAGTTTATTTAAAATTTATAGTTTCCGGGAGGCAGGCAGAAGAGTTTTTGAACCAATCAGGCATATCTCGCTTTTTATTGAATGAATTGCTAAATTTCTCGTAGTTTCCAATAATATCTATATTGTCACCAAGCTCTGAGAACACTAACGCGAATCCCAATCAGCACCCAATAAAGCTAATCGTAAAACGGTCTTTACAGTGATTGAAATAACAATGCTGGAATGCAAAACTACAGGTTTGTAACATGTCGATCATCTAGACTAACATCTAGATCATCGTCTAACATCTAGATTTTTTTAATTCATAGACAGTTTTTTAACTTAGAAATTGATAGTACTGAAAAGATATTTTAAAATTTTCTCTTGAACTTCCATTAAAGCAAATTTTTATATTTCCAATTAGATTTTTAGATTTTCTACAATTCAATCATGTTAAATAAACATGTTATGACGGATGTTTAGTCTACTCATCAGTGCTGACAGGCCTGTTTAATTAAAACAGGAACACTTGCTTAAAAATATGGTCTGAATATTTTTTTCGTTGTATTAAAATAATAAATATCGTTGTATTAAACTAGCAGTATTTATATTAATTCAAAATAATGAAAATAAAGTCAATGAAAAGGAAAATGTAGCCGAAAATAATAGCGGCAAAGAAATTACAGGTGTACCAGTTATTACACGTCATTGTGATTTGGGATATGCTGCTTAGATTTGCAGCCGGAATAACATTTTTCAAATCACTTTACTTGGTCTAGTTCAATATCACCGAGCAATATAGGCCTTCGTTTCTATTGCCATTCCATCCCTTATTGAGTGGAATACTGAACACTTTCCCAGGTTTTTTAAGTGATGAATCTTTTCCGAATTTAACGCACAAACTAATAAAATTTCATCCCCAATTTCCAGGTTTAGCAAGAAATAGTTAAATGATGACCACATTCGTTTTTTCATTCGGGTTGAACTTAAAGAAACGAAAACACGTTTTTTTCAACTAATTGGAGCTATAGGACATCGCTAAAAATTCATTTTTATTTTTGACTTCTTGGGATCAAATAAAGAAATATTATTAAATGTTGTTAGAAGAAAATATATAATTTTTTGTAACAGAGATGCTAAAGTTATTTATTTCATTACTCTAGGTCTCCCACTACCTATATTTTACTATGAAAGACTGTACAATTACTATATTTTCTATGTTAAGCAATGAATGATCATACAAAATAAGTTGGGAAAATTAAAACTTTTTTATAAATCTTTCATTATATCTGATGAATTTTTAAATATTATCTTAAAATTGTACCAAATCGCGTTGTCTTGGTAAATGTTACTGTTAGTACTCACAACAGTTTCATTTAATGGCCTTCTACGTTCCAATATGTATAGTTAATAGATATTATATTTTTAAGATAGAGGGATACATATACATGATAGTAGGACAAGTGTTTATCTGTATCTCATTAGGACTGATAAGCTGCAATATAATAGCATATCAGGTGAACAAAATATACCTTGGTATGGCTTCCTCTTGGTATTAACAACATTATTTTCGTCCAACAATTAGGTTATTAAGCCTTCATTCATAAGTTGTTTATTACATCCGGACTTCGTCATTGAAGTAATGAATCATAATTCTGAATTTATTAATTTAAACTTTATTTCTATATTCAATAGATACCAGCGATATCGTATGCATTTTGTATCCGGTCTATATGTTTTTGCAAGCATGTCAATAACCTAAATATAGTAATGAAATGCTGGTATGGAGTGCATGTTGTGAAAAAAAACCCTATCTTCTTTCGTTTTTGACATCAAATGATTATCTAATAAAACCATGACTTAGAACTAAATGTTCTGGTGGCAGATTTTGAGAAAATACAAAAATTAGTGTTTTATATTCTATAAATTTATTTTTTTTTGTCGGATATTTATTCTTTTAATAGAAATTAATAAGTAATTTAACTACATTTTATGTAATTTGTTTCTTTATTTTATTATTGTTTCCATGCGAATTTATTACAAAAATTATCTTTTTCATGTTTTGGTAATTTTTTTAAGAATTTTTATTTCCTGTTTAATGAACGTCTTAAATAAGAAGCCTGTCGTTTCGATAGAAAAATCTGCATGCTCGAAATGTTGCAACTTTGTTAGAGAAGCACTAATTTATTATTTATTTAAGCATTTTCATTCTTATAAATTTTCAATTCTGAATAATTCAGAAGTATTAATTTTTTGTTTTATCGTAACTGAAGTACTGTTATTTATTTTGGTCATTTTCTCAGAAGAAATATTTCACTTTAACACTTATCAACAATCAAAGATTCATATTCATATTATTCAATTAAACAAAAATGGGAAATGCAAATATCCAGAATAAGTTAAAACAATTTTAAGATTATCAAATCTGTTTTTTAGTATGGAAACATTCATTATATTCAAAACTATACAAAAAAATTTATTATCCACATCACTATTTGCAGCATCGATCCCGAAGTGGAAGTGCCGCGGTCATCAGAAGACCATCCCTATCTCCGGAGACAAGAAGCTGTAATTGAGGACGAACCCAGGTAATATAAAATTCTGATGGTTATCATTTTTCTTCATATTACTTTAAAAAAATACAACCGAATTATAAACTATAGATTGAAAAGCAGAAAAACTAAATGTGTTCTTTCAAAATTTTGGCGAAGAGTAAAAGACAAAAAGCTATATTTTAAATATAATTAAATTTTGATTTTACTTTTGTTCATTTGCATTGCTAACTGAATATTTATTTTAAGTCATTTCGTTAAAATGTTTCTCATTGCCATAACTTTCAGACTTTAGAAAAGATGGTTACAGTGACTCTGTATCAAAATCTTGTTTTTATGTTCAGACGATTTCAAACTCTTTTTTTTATTTTAGTATTTGTATACCAAAGGTTACAATGACATTGGTTTAATATAAGGTCAGAAAGCGAATGTTTTCATACACTGAGGTGACAAAGGTCATGACATAGCGATAAACAAATATGCAGATAGCAATAATGTCGTGTACAAAATGTATAAATTGGCCGTGCATGAGCAAAGCCTTCATTTGTCTTCAAGTGATTTATGTGAAAAAGTTTCTGACGCGATTATGACCGCATGATGAGAATTATTTGAATTTTAACGCGGAATGGTACTTGGAGCTTGACGCATGGGACAGTCCATTTGGGAAGTCAGCATTTTGTGGCTCACAGTGTCAAAAATCTACCTAGAATACTTAATTTCAAACATAACGTCTTACTGTGGACAAAGCAATGGCCAACTGCCTGCATTTAATGAGAGATATCAGAGATGACTGCGTAAAATTTTAAGTGTTAACAAACAAACAGCATTATGTGAAATAACCACAAGAATCAATGTGACACGCATGAAAATCTGTCAGTTAGGACAATGCCGTGAAATCTGTCTTTATAGCTTTAGGCTATGGTAACAAAAAATCGACTCGAATGCCTTTACTATCAGCACGACATCGCATGCAGCGCCTCTCCTGGGTTCTTGAACTTATCGATTGGACTCTAGACAACAGGAAAATGATTGATTGTTCAGATGAGTCATGATTGCAGTAAGTAATATCTGATTTGAGTGTTCGAGTATGGAGCAGACCCCACGAAGCCATGGGTCAAAGTTGTCAGCCAGGTACTGCGCAAGCTGGTGGTTGCTCCATAATGGTGTGGACTTCTTGTATACAGCCGAATGGACTCTCTAACCTTACTTAACTGATCAGTGACTGAAAATAGTTTTTTTCGGTTACCTGGAGACTACTTGCAGCTTATTTATGTACCCAAATAACGATGGAATGTTTATAGATGATAATACGCCACATCACAAGCCCCAGTTGTTCGCGATTTTTTGACGAACAATCTGGACAGTTTCGGCGAAGGATTTGGGCCCCACTAAGATAGTTCGACATGAATCCCATTGCATATTTATAGGGTATAATCAAGAAGTCAGTCAGGTCACAAAATCATTTGCTAGGAACAGTTCAGCAATTATGGACGTCTATAGAAGTAGCATGGCTCACTATTTCTGTAGAGGACTTCAAACGATTTCTTGAGTTCATTCCATGCCGAGTTGTTACACTCATCCGAACTCAAGGAGGTGCGACACATTTTTAAACGGTAGCCCATGACCTTTGTCACCTCAGGTACATTCACGATATGTAATTTTAAAGACTGGCTCTATTGTGCTTCATGCATAGAGCTGCAAATTATTTAATCTAATTTCTTTCAAAAATAATATCTAACTCATTCCTAGGGTTGATACGAATTTATCAACAGGTTGGAGAACAAACTGAACTCTCTAGTAAATACTAGTGTACGATTCACACTATTGATGCAAACAAATAGTTTTTCATGTTTGATTTAAAGAATATTGTTATATTCATTTCATTATACATATGAGTTGTATATATAAAAAATTCAACTTTCGTTTTTGAATTCTAAAGTGTATTATCAAAAGGTTCATCACGTGCAGATGTCGAAACTTCCGTTTCTTTGTAGCACTAAAATAATTGTTAATAGCGTCATATTAAGAAATTTTGGACAAGATCTTGCATTACTCATCGATATAAGGTTTAGTCTGAATTTGTGTAAAGAGTAATGCTGGCTATACAGCTTTTTAAAATTGTTTTATCGATATTGAGATTTCTTCGAAATGCCGTGCATAATGGACCCTCTTATAACATAAATTGATCGATTTATAAATCTATACAACATTTGGGAATTTGAAATGACAGTAATGTCAATGGCATGGCGAAAATAGATAATATTAAACACATTCTCCAAAAAGTGTTTTTGTTAGTTCATTCATTTTGATTGATGAGTAAATGAATATAACCCTCCCTTCTTGTTCTTAGTGACGATTCCAGTAGTGAGACGACGGTGCTTCTGGGACGACAGAGTGAAAGTCCCAGAAATCTTCAACAAAGCTCCTCAGCCGATGTGTCCGAATGGGAAGCATTCAACAAAGAGTGATCTCCTTCTGTGATTTCGTCAAACGCTTTTATTTTCCTTAAATTGGTTTTTATCTTGCAGACTTACAATCATCCACAGGCATGAAGGCCTTCAATTTCGAAAACAGTGACTCTGGAAACATTTTATTAGGCCCTGGCATGAAGAAAAAAAATGTATTTTTTTAAGAACTTTACTTTTTTATGGACCTAGTAGCAGTTCAGATGCTACTCAGACACCCCTATTAAAACACGACCGACCGAAACTTTCGCTCGATTTTTTGCTCAAAGTTGGATACTACACATTCGCTTGCCCATTCGCACCTTCCTAGACATGTTTAATCTCTTTCGCCAAAACAGAAGTAACCCCCCCCCCCAAAAAAAAAACATTCTCATTGTCTGTATGCTTGAGTCTTTGATGTTAAACGTGCCATTCTTATTTGCTCGAATGTTATAATAAATATATTTCCTATGTTACAAATCTGTGTTTATTGCAAAAAAGTAACATTTTTTTGCTATTTAAATTTAAATTTTAAAGTACACTGGTGTAACCGTAACTGTTTCCCTTGGTCCATTAGTGGCCCCTACAGTAAATAGTGTGCTCAAGTTTTGGAAACAAGAGGTAAACATGATGTTGCCTTGAGTATAATTGTAATTTATATTTCTACTTAATTGCTATTTCCCAAATAGGTTTTTCCCCTTGTTAATCATGTCCTTTTATTTCATTAAATGCATTTTAACGTAATTGGCAGATTTATCGACATTAATCATCTTCTCTAACAGAATTTAAATTTTGGTGTATTTACAGCCACACCGGGGAATTATAAGAATAATTTCATATTCTGATTAAGGAAAAAAGTCCTCAGGTGCATTATTTCTTTTAAAATGAGAATTTATAAAATAAATTTGCCAAGGAAAAGGAAAACATATTACATCTTTTAAGTTGTGTATATTTTTTTTCATTTTACTATAAAGAATGCTCTTATTTTTCAAGATAAAATCGTTTTTTAAATAGATATTTTTAAATTAAAGCTGCTAATTAAAAATGAAGGAAAGTGTTTTAATTCAGAACGAAACTTTCGATACCACTTTTATTTTTGAAAATATTCTTTTGCAAAAAATGTATAATTCAAGAATACCGTTCTTTTAACTTCGAAAATATTAAATCTATTTTAAACCACTGTTTAGTGTAGTTATAAATGAGCAGAAAGTTTGTTTTTGGAGTCAAATAATGTCTGAATTTCAAAATTTAATGAAAAGAATGGAAGCTAAATTTAGTATCAAACTTCATTAACTTTTTTATGTTCATAAATCATCCAATTTTTAAAAAGTGATTTCAATAATTTTAATATTGAAATAAGCTCAGAAATCACTTATTAAAAATTAAATTCCGTATTAAATATCAAAAACAAAAAGACAATACCTAATAATTTGTACATAGTATTTCAAAGAAACAGAATCTCAAAAGGAAAAGCAACTGTAATAATCCATTTATGATAATTTTCTCTTATTTCTTGATGTTTTAAAATATGATTTAATCGCTTTTAGAGAAATTTAATTTTTTTCATGTTTCCCATTAATGGAAATATATCTTATATAAATAAAAAATGAATATTTGTCTGTATGTCTCTTATGCCTTCCTAAACAGTTCATCCTATTGCGATGAAACTTGGTCAGCGTAATATTTACCTCTACGTGAGAGTTATAGGGATAGTGCAATGATCTAAAATTAAATAAAAAATTTCGAATCTGAACCGAATCTATTTACCAAGGATTAATCTCCCAAATAACACGTCGAGGACACGATAGATTCTGTAGGAATGCTAAATCCAAGTTAAAGGTTAATATTTTGTAGCTATAGAATGCTAATGTTAAGCAAGTCATTCTCAAAGGTAACAACTTTATTACAGATTATGGGGGAAAGTTTTGGGGAGACTAATACTGGGTTTTTAAATTTTAATTAAATTTTAGCGTTTTTCGCAGTAACTTCCAAAAATATGATAGTACAAATAATTTAGCACCATCATAATTTTCAAAAATTATCTTTTCAACTATACTATATTAACGGTTTTATAAAATAAATATATTTTCTATGTTTGATCAATTTTAAAAGAAAATATTTTGATCACATTTTAAAAAATTAAATTTGAGAATTCAGAACGAATTTTAAACGAATCACAAGATAGAATAAATAGTTTCTTTCATTACCATTCTGAAAGTACACCAAGTTTTACAATTCTAAAAGAATACACAAATCTAATGTATAAAAATAAATATTTGTTTGCTCGTATTTTATATACTGTAGTAACTTTCAGCTTGTTTCGATAAAACATAGCCAAATTATTGATTGATTGCTCTTAATAATATTTTCTTCGGCCTCAGCAACGAGCCGGCTACTAGATAGTTATATATATCTGGAACTATTGATATACTTTATTATGTCAGCAAAGTATTCTATCATAATTATGCAGATATGTTGAAAACATTAATGAAAATACGGAAATTTCCATTAATGGTAATAATACTATCTTGTTTATAATTGTTAATTTCATTTACTATATTTACAAAATATTTCATAAAATTAATAAAATATCTAAATATAATGAATTCAAGCATGAATAAACAAAAAATAATTTTATTCCAATTCAAAACTACAATTTTGAAACAAACTTTTTTCATGTAATGCTTTAACCAAGGAAAATTTTATAAAAGAATATAATTGCTTTATCAAACACAAATGAATAAAAAAACTCCTTTATATCAATTCAAAAGAACAATTTTGAAATAGTTTTTTTGATGAATGCTTTAACCAATGAAATTTTATAAAATAATATAATTGCTTTATCTAACACCAATGAACAAACAATATTTCTTTATACCAATTCAAAACAACAATTCTGAAGCATTTCTTTTATGTAATGCTTTAAACAAGGACAAATTTATAAAAGAATATCATAGTTTTATCACTGAAAGTATCAATTTGTTTCGAACTAAGCATCATTAAAATGGGTAAATGTAACTAAATCTGTTTTTAGTTTTATATTGAATAAACTCCAAAAATTTGACACCATTTTTTACTTAATTGGTTTACATAATCCAATTTTTTATACTACATTGTTGCATAGAACCCAAGTTTTTTTTCTACAATCTAATAATTATCTATTCTATTAATACATTCTATGCCACTATTCTTGTTTTACAACAAATTTAACAATAATAATATCAAGATATAGCACACGCTTCAGCATCTTGAATGAAAAGAGAGACTATTCTACATTTTTTTCAAGCTACTATTCCTAGTCCTCTGATTTTCATTTGTAGCATTAGTATAAAGAAACAAATTCAAAAACAAAGTTTCTTCAGAGAATTCACATCAATTTTCATAATCCAGTTTGTTATACTACATTGTTACATGGAATCTAAAATGGGTTTTACTACAACCTTAGTATTATCTATTCTATTAACACATTCCATGAAATTATTTTTGGTTTACAAAGAATTTAAAATTAATAACATCAAGGTGTAGTACATGCTTAAACAACTTGAATGAAAAGATAGGCAATTCTACATTTTTTCAAGATACTATTCGTAGCTCTAATCTTTTTTGTTGTTGTTGAATTGGCAAAAGAGATAAATTCAAAAACAAATAAAGTTTCTTCAGGAAATTCACATCACAGCACATCGCAATAAAGTAAAAATATAAATAGGTGCTCAAACAGTAAAACAATAAATGGTTAAATATAGAGTTGTGCGTTTAATACATATAGGGAATGGTGAATTATATATATAGTTTTATATGACATTACATTAAGATCACAAACAAAGCCTATCATTATGGAGGAGTTGTGAACACCGATTGATACAAATAATAGGTGTTTAAATATATATGTATATATCTATGATTTCAATATAAATTTCAATTACTTTTAATAGAAGAAAATCAGATACATTTTTGAAAAGTCTTTAATTCTCTTTGACTAGAGAGCATCACAATCAATTGGCTTAAAATATTTTTGATATGCTTTAATTTCTGCAAATGTGGAGGATTCCAAAAAAAAAAAAAATATGAACTTGACTAGATTGTACAGCATGCTTTGTATATCAAAAAAAATTAATTTTGCAACATAATAGCAAAACAAAATGCAGCGAAATGCTCTTGAATGGTTTTCCGACAAAGAAAAATAAAGAATGAAAACGATATACACCATTCACAAGACGTAGGTGCTTTATAGTTTTTTTTTATATCACCACAAGTGCAGTTTTTTTTTTTTTTTTTTTTTTTTTTATTTATTTAAATTTTTTTGGTCACCAACGTCAAGTGAGAAAGTTTTTACCTACTGAATAAAAATATGGATGTCAAATAGGCATCGAATACATTGAAAATTATCAGATAAGAAAACAATTTTCATTTGTGATTCAGAGTAGTAATATTTATCACATGTAAATACTGGTGCATCATATATCTTGTGCAGGACATTATACAGAGATGCAAACAATGCATCTTGGTTAAAATAAGATGCGAGCACCAGATGTTTGAAATAATACTTTAAATATAAATTGTGCATTTATCATACGTATATGTAGATTATTATATGTATATATAGGTATTTATCTTATGTATATGTATATATAGATATTTATCATATGTAGATATATGTAGATAGATAAATAGTGCAAAAATGTAATACAGAGTATATGCATTACAACAATGACAGTCCATTTCCTTATCAGTTATCCTAAAGGGTCTCATTGATAAGGAATTGTGACTGAATCCTAAAAAATTCAATAAGGGTAAATAGATCAATATTTGATAAATCGATTGAACATCTCAAGTTTTTTCATGGTACTGTTGAACGTATTCTAGATACTTCCCATTGACTAAAGAACACAATATTTAAGTGGTTTTCAAAATTTTTTCATATATTCTTCGATTTCTATAAACTTGGATTTCCAAAGAAAGAACAACCATTTATGGCAAAACACATGCTTGACTAATTGGCATAGTATGAAATGTAGCTCGCTTAAATGTTGAGTATAACATTTGATAAGCATATATTTTTATCCTCTATTAAATAATGGTGACTTTTCCTGAAATAATGGAACAAGTTATCCCAGTTTAAAAGTCGCTTTCAAAAAACATAGAGTTCAGGTAGTAGAAAGAGTTATAGCGAATATTTCACATTATACCGCAGATTGCTCTGAAATTATCAAAAATTGAAAATATTCCTTTATTAATTCATAGGTGGAAATTCATAATGAAGATATGACTAAATGATACTTAATTAACAAATTTAAGTTGAAAATTAAGCGGTACATGGTTGTTCTGTAAAGAAATATAGTCTGAAACGAAACTGATGGGATTTCTTTGATTGAAAGTTCTAATTTTTCAATCTTTAGAAACTGAAAAGAAAAATTCCACACCAAGTGGGAACTTGAAAAAAAAATTGCCTTATATTCTTCAAAAATTTAATTTGCAGTATCATCACGCAGCGAAATGCTCTTGAATCTGTTTATCAACAAAGAAATAAAAGAAGGAAAATGATATTCAACATTCACAAGATGTCAGTGCTTTATACAGTTTTTTTTTAGATCGTCAACGACAAGTGCAATTATAAAAACATTTTCATTCATTTTTTTTATCACCAACGCCAAGTGATAAAGGTTTTTGTCTATTGAAAAAAAATATGAAATAGATTTCAAATATGCATCAAATACATTGAAAATTGTCGAAATTGCGAAAACAACTTTCATCTGTGATTCACAGTAATAATGTTCAGCATAAACAAATATTGGTGCATGATATATTTTGTGCATGCCATTATACAAGAAACACAGATAAAACGTCTAATTAATACGCATTTGAGAATCCCAAATGCTTCAAATAGTACATGTTTAAATATAAATTGTGCCTTTATGATATACATATACATATATATATATATATAGTGCAAAGGTATAATATATAATATGTGCATAAGAACATTGAGAGTATATAATAGCCACAAAGGAAATTCCACTAAATAAGGAATTTCGACTTGACTCAGCAAAATCTGGGGGAATTTTGATAAATCGATTAAACGGCCCATGTTATGTTACTGCATTGCTAAATGGGGTCTGGAGTTTTCTGTTTAACTTAAGACCATAAATTATCTATACACTTATAAAATTTCATGATATGATTTGGTTTCGAAAAATGTTGAGGATATCTAAATAAAGGATAATCAGTTCTGATAAAATATTCACCTCACTTTTATAAAACAAATAAAATGACTGTTACAAAACAAATTATACAGCATGGAATGTGTGTTAAATGCCGATTACCACATTAGATGAGAGCAAAAATATGTTTGCCCACCCATAAAAAATGTTAACATATAATAAAATAGTTAAATAAGTTATCCCCTTTTATATAAAAATGAGGTTTATACTTACTATTGTAATAAATGTAATATCTTTAACATAAATTTGCTCATAAATGTTAAAAAAATGAGTATCTTATAATTAGTTCATGGCCAGTAAATATATAAAGACGCATTTGAATAAAATCACGTAGTTTAAACAAATGTAAATTACAATTTAGCCGGAATATGGATAATTTTTAGAACACAAATAGTTGAATACCAAACAGCTGAAATCTCACTGATTACAATCTCTATTCTTAAAATTTTTGGAAGCAGAAAAGAGAAACCAAAAGGAGAGATTTGCGTAAAATTTGCTTCATATTTTTCAGAAAATTAATATTACAACATTATACCACATCAATGTGCAATGAACTACACTTGAATCGGCTTATCGGCCTTTAAAAAGGACCAAAAGAATATTCACAATCTGTAACATGCCAATGCTTTGTACCATTTTATTAGAACGTTAACGACAAATGCAATTTATTTTTATCACCATGTCAAGTGCAAAATTTTTTTGATTATTGATAAAAATATTTGGAATTGATTCCGAACAGACATTGAATAAGTCCTTCAAAATTGTCAGTTGCGAAATCAGTGCTCATTTTAAAACATTTATACAAAGTAGACAATTAATTCCATGTAATTTCTCCTTTTGGTAGCTGTCAGAAAAACAAATCGATTTATGGAACAAAACAAAACAAAACTGTTCTCTGTGCAGGTTTTTGCAGAGGTTAGAATCATTTACTGATTCTTATCCATAGAATCTTCCTCTGTTATTTGAATATCTTTTGGATTTTACTTGGACTTGTGCGCCTTTGCCTGTCCGATTCTTTGCTCGAATTCTTTGGCAATTGACTTGACGGGCTTAATCGACTTGGAGTTAAGTAGCTTGAAGGACTTAATCGACTTGGGCTTGATTGGCTTGAAGGGCTTAATCGACTTGGACTTAAGTGGCTTGAAGGGCTTAATCGACTTGGGCTTGATTGGCTTGAAGGGCTTAATCGACTTGGACTTAAGTAGCTTGAAGGACTTAATCGACTTGGACTTAAGTGAATTGAAGGGCTTAATCGACTTGGGCTTGATTGGCTTGACGGGCTTAATCGACTTGGACTTAATTGGCTTGATGGGCTTAATCGACTTGGACTTAATTGGCTTGATGGGCTTAATCGACTTG
>JAPMOQ010000644.1:1292788-1340765 GCA_026543055.1 Argiope trifasciata | reverse complement strand
CATTTATTGTGTTTCACAAATTCTCTACTTGACTTACTTCAATCACGATGACACTCATGCAGCAGATGCTGCCTAGAATCAAAGCACGTGCCATGCCTAAAGCAATCTGTTGAACTTCACGCCTCTGTTAAGCACTTCGTCGTTGTTTTCTCTTTTCTCCTTAGCCTGTCTAGCGCTGACGAATTCGTACTACATGTACCGTTCCAATGCTATTTACTGTTCTTTGCAGTGGATACACAGTCCAATAACAAAAAATTGGTACTAACATTTGAAAATTTTGAAATTTTGTCACTGTAATCGCAATTGTTAGAGCTTAATTATTGATTTTTCATGTGTTTCTTGAGAGTATACCTCAAAATTAATTAAACCAAAATTTTATTCCGCTCCTGTGAACAGTAGGATAGTTACGTTCTTAATCATTTTTTGAAAAAAGTTATTTTTGAAAGGTTTTTTTTTTAAATATCTCTCTTATTAATCTCCCTCATTTCTTTTTTCACGCAGTTAAAATAGATTTTTTAGTGAATAAAAAAAACCAATTTCTTAAAAATCTCAAAAAATAAAGAAATAAATTGAATGATTTTTAGCAGTTTAAATAGAGTTTAGCAGTTTGTAATGAAGGTTGAGATTAACAGGCAGTTTGCTACTGCCTGTTAATCTCAACCGCTAAAACGCTAAAATCAAGGTTTTCAATATTTTTCAAGTGAATGCGAAGAATGCTTGTTCAATTCTTGAGAAAATCAATAATTTTTTGATACTTGATAATTTTTTTAGGGTTATTTAATAAAAAGAAACTAAAATAAAATTGTTATTTGTTGATATAAGCAGGAATTGAATTTAAAAAAATATATTACTTGTTATATGATAATTCACATAATGTTACTTTAATGCTAAAAATGATTATGAAATTAAACTGATTTTTCTTCTTTACTTTCATTTTTTTAAATATTGTTACATATATTTTAATGATAATTTTTTTATGTCAAAACATTTATTTTGATATTTTAACATTTCATTCATTCTTTCAACACTTAAGAAAACAAATTCATTCTCTAGTTTGACTTAGAGAGTGCGATGTTTTGCCGGAAAAAAACATTTCAGCATGAAAGAGGACAGCGGGCACATGACAAAAGCAATTTTGAAAGAAAAGCGAATAAAATTTGAATTAACTACTGCAAAGGTTACAGCAAAATAGAAGGTTTAACTGGATCAGAATAGCTTACAAAGCTGAAGCTGTTATTATTATTAATAATTAAAATATACAAGCGAGCTTTAACAAACTAATAATAACAAACTAATCTCTAAATATATAAGTATAGGGGGTTTTTTACATTAAAACTATCTTCCTAATTACACTACGATGAAAATTATTAGTGACTAGCCGCCTTTGGCGACCAGCTGGTTCGCCATGAGTAATGCGTTCTAAAATTTCCAATTAAATCCCATATTCATTAGCCAAAATTTAAGAAATAGTTAAAGTTAAAAGATTCAGTTATTAGTAGTTAAAGGGCCGGTAACTTTATTCGGAAAAACTTTTTGAGTTTAATGCTCTAATAATTTATCGATTATGCTTCCAAAATATTAAAAAGGTTTTTTTAGGTGATATTGCCCAAATGTTAAAATGTTTTTTTAAAAAAGCGAAAAAGGTAAAAAATTATTGAATTAATGATACAGATATTGCAAACGATAACATAAATATGCCATTAAGTCGGGATTTCAATGCATATCCTGTCTAAATTCAATCAGGTTTACTGTAAATAAAGATAATTTATGGAATTAATGATATAAATATTGCAAACGATTTCTTAAAACCGTTTGCCTTGCATTTATTTTTTTTAGAAGATATCACATTTTATATTTATGTTATTTTATCCAGTCACGTGCTGAAAGTTGTATTTTTTTAGATTTGATTTGCGATGATAGTTATTGCTTTTTAATTTGAACTTCCGGCATTCTTTTATTTTATCCAGTCACCTGATAAAAACATAGTTAAAATATTTCTTTAAAAATTCGTTAAAAATAGAAGCTTGCGTTATAAATTCAAAAAACTGATACCGTTAGAAAGCTAATTTTTTTATCTTTAAATTGATATAAAAATCATGTTTGTGCAATAATATTTTCGGAAGTTATAGCGGAAAAACGTCGAAATTTTGCTTAAATTTTAATTAATTCGAATTCTAACTAAAAATTCAAAAAAAGGGCTCCGAGGTGCACATTCCCGACCTCCAAGGTATACATGTACCAAATTTGGTAGCTGTAGGTCGAACGGTCTGGCCTGTAGAGCGCCAACACACACACACACACACGCACACACATTGAGCTTTATTATAAGTATAGATAATAGAGAACACTTACCTGTTTCTCAGGAAAGAAATCAAAAACTAAAATTGAGTTTTATTCGTAACTTTTAAATCCTACAAATCTAAAAATTATATAACTTAGAAACTTACCATGCATTCCAGTGACATAAAGAACGAATAAAGACACTGGGGAAAATTTCAGTTTCTTTTTTTTCTTTTTAACATGGATGCAATTAAAGTAAACAAGCATTAGAAAATAACATTGTTAAAAATGGTAAAATGTTTATGATATTCTTTAGATTGTCTTAGCTTAAATGTTTCCCAGCTCGCTACAGCCTCACTAGTGACTGCTGTAGTCACAATTGCACTTTCAGCCCTTATATTTTACTTTTTAATCAAGCAGAGTGTTTCTATTGCCGGTGCCTTTTTCTGATGGCAAAAAGGTTTTTTTGAGCTACTTTGTTTATCAAATTTTACTGAGAGCAAAAAAAGAAAATAAAAGAGAAAACTACAAATTCATCAAAAATAAATAACGAAGAAAGTATATCTTTAAATTGACATTGAAATAATTTCCATTTATTTTCTCTTATTCCTAATTATTTATCTTTATATTTTTTTTGTTACAAATACTGAAGAATTTAAAATAAGATAACGCCTCGGAAGTTTCCAAGAACCCAATAAATTTTATGCAACGTCACTTGGGAATCTTATCTTATGCATAAAAATTTATACTCTAGGCGTAAATATTTTAAATTTGTATTCTAGTCTTAGTTACCTGGATTGTAGGTAACTGAAGAAGAACATGCACCGATTGCAGGACATCCGCTGCATGAGTGCTGTTATGAAACGGCAGGTTCGAGTAATGACCTTCTAGCTCCAGCAGGAACTTTATCAATGTCTTTAAGGGGATATTAAACTTTTCACAAAGTTTTCTATCCTGCAAAAAACATTTAAGGTTAGACCGTTCAAAAATAACAATCTCATTCAAAAAACAATTGTTATCAAGTGAATAATTTAAATGAGCTATGGCTTAAATATAAAAAAGTTAGGTAAAATTTATGCTCACAAAATAATAATTTTACTCAGCACCAATTTCTTCACTATAAAAACTGAATATAAATTGTATTGAAAACATTATATTTATAAACATTAAATAATTTCAATAAAAATTTAAAATTTTAATTTTTTTGCAATTCTAAAAAAATAAATACATATATCTTTTTTATTTGCTAAAAATTTCTTTGATTTAATTTACGGAAGATGATAATATATTATTTTCATTATAAGTTAACGTTATTTGAATGGCGCCTCTAAATTATAATTATAATGCAACAGAGAAATTCTTGGATTTTCTAAAATTTTATTGCAGCTACTTCCTGTATTTTTCTCTTACACGTTAAATCTGTCAGGCCAAACGTCCTCCCGTTGGTGTGGTGTGGAGAGGGGAGTGCCAGTTCAGGTGTCGTCCTCGTCATCTGATCTTGGTTCAAAATTACGAGGTACGTCCCAAAATAGCCCTCGTGTTGCTTTAAACGGGACGTTAATATAACTAAACTAAACCAAAAAATTAAACATCCTGTACTTTCATGGGGGAGCCAGTAGATAATTATTAGAACAACAGAAATCAATGAAACAATATATCTCATTTTTTTTAAAGGAGAGATGTGATCAAATTGATCTCTGCGTGTGCTAGTGTCAATTTATTTTAATGTGAAGGCTGTGGCAGTGAGACACAGATTTTCTAACAAGTCTACCAACTTATAGAAAAATGGTCAGAACAAAGTACAGATTTTGAATACTCTGCGAAATCTGACGAAGTCCTTTCCTCTTCTTGAAAAAAAAGCTTATTTTCATATAAACTGCATTCTTTTATAATATGATAAAATTTTCTAGAAATTTAAAGGAAAGATTAATTTATTCCGAAAGAGGAATGATAATTTTTATTAATAATATATAAAAATGAAAGATAAAAGTGATGAATTTTCAAAATTGCATGTTTAATCTTTTTCCAAAAAAAAATTCAGATGTAAACGATGCATAGTAAAATATCGATTCATTTTATTCACCCAATATTTTTAAGCAGAAAAAAAACTTACTTAGATTAAAAATGGAAAACGGAATGGAATTGTGGGAAATGAAACGAATATAGAAAAGATGGAAAAAAGAGCTAACTTCCTTTTTGATTTGTCGTATTAAAAATCAAATTTTTATTTTAAATAAGTACATATTTGCAGGAAAAAATATTTATATATTCTGCCCATATTTTATTTTTATAGAAATAGTCAAGGAAAAAAGGGCTATGCCTGGTAATTTGGAGTTAAAATGACCCCACGCTTTTGCCAACGTTCAAAAAATGGGTGCGTTGGCTGAAGGATTAAATAACATTCAAAATAATTTCATTCCAATAAACGGCATGAAAAAATAATTAGAAAATGTTATAGTAAGAAATTTGCAGATACTGATTTTCATAAATAAAATTATTTCATTAAAAATTATTAACTTTCCATTCAAACGAGGGGCTTTAATTCCCTTTATATTTTGTATAAATTCAACTTTAGAAATAAGTTGAACATTCACTTACTCTAAATATCTTATAACCAACAGCTGTCAAGGGACGATTCATTGAAAAGTCCCTGATTCCAAATATATTCACCCCATACTTGTTGATTTCAGTTAGTTGCTGTAAAATGAAATCCATGATTAAGCATTGTCAACAATGCACATTAATAACTAAACATTCCATTATGAAAAAAGATTAAAGCACAAAATATTCGAATCTTTGCAATTAAAAAAAGAACTATAATTCTGCTTATTTCCAGATATAAAGAACTTTCCTTTGCTTGTCATATTTGTAGTATAACAAGCCTTTTATAGATTTTAATGTTGACTTAAAAAGAAAAAAAAAGCTCATAAAACTAAATTGCGCATAAACAATTATTGGGTAAGATATAAAAAAAACCGTTAAGATACCTCTCAGAAATTCACAATGTACAAAAATTTATTCAAAAGTTCCTTTTGTTTCTAGCTTAAAAAAAGGCATGCCTTAAATACAAATTCGGAATAATTTTCGAAGATTCAATCTCGATAGAAAAAGAAAAATAAGATATTTTTTAACATTGACAAATAATTGTAAGATAATAAATTCACAATTTTTTAAAAAATAACATCGAAAAATTTTAATTTAGGCTTTAATCACGACATAATTCACGTTCTGTTGACTCATCTAATTCATATCATCAAAGCTCTATTGTTTATACAGAAAAAAAAACAGAATCAATAACTTTACGAAAAAAACAAATTTTTCGTAAAAGATTCGATAGCAACAAAAATTCGCAAAATTTGTCTGATTTGGGCACATAATTTTAGGACAACGAATTCATAATTTATTTTAACAAAATATTGAAGTATTTTAATTTAGTTTTGAAATACGGCATGAGTTGTGTTCACCTGACTTACCTTGTTTGGATAATCAAAGATTTAAAATCTATAGTGCGCGTAACAAAATAACAGATTTAATAACACCACCATGAACACAAATGTATTTGCAGCAGCATGGAAGAAATATAAAATAAAAGCAAAGCAACGGCTGTTTGAGAAGAATGCTTATACCTAGTGAGAGATGGACGTATCGCAAAACAGTAGCAAAAATCAAATTTCGCAAAAAGCGCAAATGGTAACTCAAACTAATTAAAAAGATTTTGCACAAAAGCAATATTAAATATGTTCATAATTTCTTCTTAGTATTTAATTTCCATAGATTATAAGTTTTTTGAACAAATTATCAGTAAATTCTAAATCTGAAAAGTAAATTTAAAAAATCAAAATTAAAAATATTTTTTAATGTAAAAAAAAAAATGTATGATAGGTAGTGAGAATAAAAAAAATAGGTAGTGATGAATGAAATAATAGGCAGTGATGAAGGAAAAAATAGGCAGTGATGAATGAAAAAATAGGCAGTGATGAATGAAAAAAAGGATTGATTTAATAAAAGAATAAAATCTTACATTTTCCCCTTTCCTCCTGTATTGGAGTTTCAATGCCTTACCTGATGTTTTGTGCGTAAGAACTTAGATTGATTTCGGATGGTGGCAAAAACACTCTGTTTTTTTACCTAAGAATTTTGATTTCGAATCGTATGAGGAAGGGTTGTTTGTTGAGCATATTCTTTTAATAAGAAAGAAAATATAAATTCGTCGCTTCAAAAGCAAAATATAGTTGATTTAGCAGTTAATTATTTAATTTTTACATATTTCATGATTTTACCCTTCTCTTAAATGTTCCATGAAACAATGAGTGATAAAAAGCAAATTTTGTAAGATAAATCCATTTTATTTTGAATTCAGATTTTTTTTATCAAAATAATTAATCCTTTGGATAGCGACAGAAATGGCTTCAAACAGGCTCAGCATGTAAAAATGAAGTTTTTAGAATAGGTTTGATTGATTTGTTTGATTTCAGCTAATTTCCAGGGAACGACTTAGCCTATTCGGGCCGGGGCAAAAACTTGCTTGCCCCCTCTTCTCCTTTACTACACTAGTATTTTGCTGAAAGTTCATTAAAGAAGGAAATGTAAAATAAATTTTCTTTTCAATTTGCTCCACCCCCTAATGTGGGGCAGGATCAACAGTCCTGTATACTCTTGCCTTAGTTAGGTTCTGTTAATTTCTATATGCTTATCAGCCCTTAGAGCGCAACTTGATAACATCGAATTATGATATTCTTGCTGAAAGCAACTGAATAAGAAACATTATCTCCTTATTTCCACAAAGGTCCAACAAGAGAACAATTCATTCTCACTTATAAATATATTTGCATCATAGGCTCATATATTTTATGAATCTTGATACGAATCAGGATGATATCTTCTCAAATGATATGTTAAAAGTTTCATTTTGATTTCTCAGCATTCGGGAAGCAGACGATCATTCGTGGATGGTGCTTTTCTATTCTACAGGGATGGATATTACTTACATGATATTTTCAAGGAAACAGTTTGTTTTTTCCAATAGGCCACTTGAGGTCGCTACAATTAGTAGGCGGAGTTACAAGATGACGTAACGCCCTGGACCATCGGATTTCAAAGCGCAGGCTTTGCCACCAAAATCAATCAAGCTAGATATTTTTCAAGTAGGAAAATGTTGAAGAGGAATATAAAAAATAAATTTCTTTTCAAAGAACTAAACAATATTCTAAGAAAAAACTAAAATAAAATAATATGAAAAAGAACTAAAATTTTAGGTTTTGTTAGTGTCGCATGCCTAATGTTGGAAGAAGAAATGCACACAGATCATAAAATAGACTATAATTTCATAAGAGATCTTGCATTTTAGGATAATATATATCATCTGTCATTTAATGTGTGGAAAACGAAAAGTTATAGATGTTCGTCTGGCCACCAGAAAATGTGGTTCAAAATATCAAATGATGTTTTACATGGTAGATTATTTTTATTTTCAAAAATTATAAATTATCTTACGTAAATATATATTTTGTCATTATCATCTTGCTTCTATATTTTTGTTACTGTGGTGTTTCTGTGTTTTGTTACTGTGGTGTGTTAATGTTCAATTTTAAGATTTTTTTCAGAATTTGGACATGTTTTTTATGTAAAAGTAGGGTTAGTTCTACTGTTCAGTTAACCTAAGATAATGCTTCAAGAGACTTTTTCTATGAAAACAAAATATTTTTCTTTGGGACAAAGGGCATGTTTAGTTGTTGTTGTTTGAGGGAGGGGGTTGTCAAGAAAGATGTTAAGTCAAACTGAGCCACCAAAAAGCACGTATTACCTTAGAATACCCATAGATACAACAGACAGCCATTTTTTAAAAATATTTTTTTACATAATATTTAAAAAGAGAAAAAAAACCCATTTAGCTTCAAAATATTCTTAATTTTGTCAAATATATTGAAAGTGCCAATAATAGTTATTTATTTAGTAATCAATGAGACCATAATATAATAATTAACTTCATATCTTTATAAAAATTTTCTATTTTGCTTTGCGTCCTCAGTTCAAGCTATCTTAAAACATTTGAAAAGGGGAGAAAAAAATCTCTTTTTATCCTTTTTAAATGTGTTATAATCAATTTAAAGAAGTAAACAATTGTATAGACTTTGAGTCAAACAACTTTATACTTTACCAAAATTAATGATTTTCTTTTTTAAAAATTTAACTCTATATACAATATTTTCCTTTATATAATCTTGGAAAAAAGGAGTGCTTTTCTTCTTTAAATATAGACACCTGTCAGATCTATGGATCATATAAAACATTCATGCCAGGGCTCCAGCACGTTCAACACTATGTCTTAATCACTGTACCAAGAGACGGCAAATTTCTAAGTGAATATTTCATAATAATTATTTGTTAAGCGAAGTTTCAGCTTATTTGAAAAAGTTAGTATAAAACTATCTGTGAAGTAACAGAATTCTTTGGAATAAAAATATACTAATTGAAAACAGATATGCAAATATCAGTTTATTTCGAATTTTTTTATTAATTGCTTGTGGGTTAGTTATATATATTTATATTGCGGTAACCCCATTCGCTAGATAAAATGTCAAATTAATTTAAGCCAATTAAAGTATTTTTCTCCTTCAATCGTTAAAAAGAAACCAGGCCATAATCCCTCTCCCAAATGATTATTCGAATGAAATTTCCTCTTCTTACTTTGCTGAGGGCTGACAGGTAAGCGGAGCGATGAGCGTCGGTAGTATCCACCGGCTCCAGGCACCACTCCAAATCGTCCAGAGCCAGCTCTGCTAATCTATTTAATTCCGCCACTGTGGAAGAAGAAGAAAATAATGTTATTATTTGTTTCATTTTATCATATTATTCATTCAGAAAAAATTCATAAATATTATCTCACATATTACCAATGGCGGCCGGACAATTGGGGTGGTAGAGCTGCAGCAATGAAATTTTAAAAAAATCATTTATTCTTTTGTTAAAGTATTTTCTTAATTTTTTACAATTTTTTTTATCTTCGAGTATGTTTTTAATTATTGCTCTTAAATTTTGGCACATCTATTGCTCTGCCATGCGTTATTCTAATCATTTCTTTATTTCTTTTGCAATAATTTACTAATTCTTAAAAAGAAAATTTGCAGCGCTACTCGAATTTTATCGGCCAGACGCCACTGATAATTATAGACAATGCCACTCTTCGCATAATATTAAAATAATTATATACTATCGCAAAAATCGACTTGAATCTCCTTAACTAATTTTCGACAACGATTCTATCACGAATATTCAATTCTGGCAAGTTTCATGATGTGTGTGTCATTCCTAATGTTTGTGTCATTCCCTAATGTTTGTGTCACTACATTAAAAAAAAACAAATTCTCATCCTAAAAACACCTTTATTCATTTGATTTTCTTACAAGTAAGTGGAACAAATATGTTCCGCTGTTCTTCAAGGGACTTAAGCATTCCTCGAAATTCATCACTTACTATTGCCGCCATTTGTTTCCTCTCGTTAACACTAGCATCATGAAGCTTGTTCCCTGGTCCATTTTCTTTAAGCACCTGAAAGGCAACTGTAGCAGAAAGATGTGTGTGTATATATAAGCAATTGGTGCAGGCGTGTGCAAATGCGTATAAAATGCGTGTGCATAAGCGATGAGTGCAGGGGTGTGCAAATGCGTGTATATTAACAATTGATACATGATCGTGTAAGGGCAATTATCTAACACTGCAATGAAAATAAACGGTTTATAATAGTTGCTGATTACTTAGAGAAATAAATGTCACAATTTCTTAATGCTAAGGAGTTGAACTACCTCTTCGTATTAGGATACATTTGACATGAGTTAAATCTTAACCTCTAAAATCTGCATGTTGTTTCTGGAAGATTGCAAATATCATAGAGGATTGCAAATCTGCAAATCCTCTATGATATGTTGTTTCATCAAATGACTTCCCTTGAAAAGGTAAGCTTGTTATGAGAACTAACTCATACTGGAATAATAGACAGAATTTTGTATTTTTGCAACTTTTGTTCTTGTTTTCGGGTTGCAATTTCAAGCAATATATCACCAGAAAGGAATTTCTTGATAGATATCATCTCACCTACAAAAGTGGTTAAAGACTTTTCTTCAAGAAAAAAAGCGACTGAGTGGAAAATTTCATTTTTATTTGAAATACACTTCATGAAATAAATTTGCTTCAAAACTGGGAAAAGAAGACTCATTAATATTCTGCTCACCGAAAGGAGAGAGAATACAGTATCGAATAATATTCATGTTTGACGGCACCACCCACCACGAAGGCAAAGGGAAAGCAGCCACCAACTCCGGAAATCCCTAGCCTCGGAAGAACCTATACGCTAGGAATCAGCTACCACCCTTAACGTCAAGTCCAATAAATTACTCGTTCTTTTGATCTCTAGCAAACTAAACACTCATATGGAGCTATCGATTGATTGATACACCTTGGATCATAGTGCATCATCATAATCAGTTGCCAAACACGTCCAACACGTGAGGCTTTAAATTGTCCTTCAGAAAAAAGAAGTAAATAAAGAAGCAAAAGCTGCTCATGGAAATCTCACTCGCTTTTCGTCAAAGAAATTAAAAATTAAAGTAAAAAGCAGCAGGTTTAGGGGAGGAAAGCGTAAGCAGGACAGATCACTAGGGTACCTCGGGGCAGTGAAACCCGTCACATCTGAAGAAGATGTGCTCTTGAGGTGACAAGGATTTTAAGACGAGATAGGCAAGCAATACTTACTAAAAACGCAGCGAATTTCTGTGATGGACATCAACAAGTATTTAACAGAATGCCATTTCTATGAGCTTTTAGAGCCGAAAGCCCATTCGTGTATACCCTTTTGATTGTATGTCACAAAACTTGCATGTATCTTCTAATACAGCTATTGGAGCATTGATGACTAGAAAGCACGTAACCTTGTGTGACGAATCCCGTTTCCACTTGTATCCGGCAGGTGAACACGTATGGGTATGGAGACAACTTTTGAGACGGTACAGAGCGTTTGCAGCTATCATGATATTGACCACCAGATATGCCAAGAGATGACTATGACATGCGATAGGTACTTAAACATTCTGTCTATTCACCTACATCCATTCTTGTTCATTTTGGATCTTGAAAATACAGGCAAGACCTTGCGACTTGCCATATCTCGAAAATTGCTACAGTATCTTTCCAGGGGCATCCATTCGCGTCCATTATGCATTCTGTCAATTCCAGCAAGACATTGTGACGTGCCACATTATTACCGACGTCTCTGTACCGAATCTTTCCAAAGTCATTCTTTTGACTTCAGAAGTTTTCATTGGTCACCTAAATCACCAAACATGAATATTATTGAACATATGTGTGATGCTTTACTACCACATCGCATTCCTATAGATTTGTGGACTGCCCTGCCATCCATTACTGGAATAGCCTCTAGTTTACCTTCAGTCTAAATTTGTGTCCATGCCACATCATTTTATTGAATTTCTGCATGTTAATTAGTTTCAATTCCGTAATTCGTAATTGGAATAATTTCATAAATTATTCTAATTTAGGGTTGCTTCATAAATAGGTATTGTTTTATTTAGCTTTTAGGTTTGTTTAATTTTTGTAGCTTAAATCAGAATTAAATTTTTATTTCAATCTCGACATAATTTCTTTTATTTCCAAGAAAATGTTTTAATTTCGTGTTCCTAAATAATTTAATTTTTGATGAATTTTGAATTTTTTTATTATTACTAAATGCTTTTATGGTTGATTACTTATTCGCGCAATTAACAGCATTTGCGCTTTTCCCTCCAATTGCAAAATTTAAAACTATGAAAAAAAATTTAAGAATTAATTTTTGGGATTATTTTTCTGGTTTTACTTTTTCGAGTATTCCTTGTTTTTATGGATTAGAGAGATATTCTTAATTATATTAAATGAATAGAATTAAAATTAAAACAATTAATAATAACAAAATTTCATTATTTCATTTATAAAAGCCACAAATAATTTCATTGAAAATTTAAAAATAGAAATAATGAAATATTAATTCTTCAGTTTAAAAATAAAATAGACTTTCGGATACTAAATCAATAGATGGCGCTTAGAATCTCCATTTATTATTTTTTCACAATAATCAAATCGGATAGCGAATAGGATAGAGTAATTGGAATTTCTTCGCCTGTTGCTGGTGTGTTCTTTAATTTTTTAAATTATTGGTTGAATATTCTTATGTCAGTTTATTTCATATTTTTTTGTATATATTCTTACTTCATTTGATGATGATTTTAATGTTGTTTTGTGCCTTTGCTATTGAATTAATGTTTCTCTTTGGCCTTAATTTTCGAGGGATTTTCTTCAAAATTATGAAATGCGCTTCTGCTATATCATTTAATCAAACTTTGGACATGAAGTAAAATTTCAGTTTTAAATTATCTAATTAAAGTATGAAATATTCACAACTTACCAATAATTGACCAGCGTTCACTAGTAACATTTCCAATTTCTTTGCTTATAACATTTTTTAAAAATCTAATATGTGTAATGCTTCAGAAATAAATTTTTAGATATTTCATGATCTTTGACATATTTATATGGCAATTCATTTAGACTAGCTGTGTTGAATTCCAGAAATTTCAGTGTACACATTATTCAACTTTGTATCTTGTACAACATATTTCGGAAGATTTATGCTCATTGGAGAGCCATCTGGAATACGTACAGATATTGCAATAGTTGTCAACATTTTACCTCCGTGGTTTCAAACTATAGAAAATGATTCGTTTAAAAATTTTACAGATTTTTAATACTAGTTTGAGAATATTTTATGCAGAATAAAAAAAATAATAAATGAGAAAAACTAATGATAACAATGGTCTAAACGCCTATTTGTTCCATGCACCAAATGGTATCAAGCACAAATAGCATTGATACTGTCTGCCTTTGGCTTTCAGCCAGTTCACCCGCATTAATCCTTGCTAAAATGTTCAATTCATAATTTATGTAACTTGTTCTTATAATAGGTTTTTCAGCAAAATATTTTTAACCTTCAAATTTTGATAGGGATTTTATTTACACTGTTACATAAACACACACATCATGAAAGTAGTTTATATCCATAAAATTTCTTTTAGTGAAACAAAGGCTGTTTCAATTATTTTCATTCTATTTCATATATGAATTCATCATTCTAAATTGAATACAAATAGGAATTGTCTACCCTTATCATTTTTCTTGAAATTGTCTTTTCATCGTCAATTTATTAATATTTTTACTCCATTTCTGAGATGGAGTAAAAATAACCAAATTTCAGTCAAATATTTTATTCAGACATCTAAACTATCATCCGAGTATTTTTACATAAAATTAAAATAGCAACTGTAATGATATTTTACTAATGAACAAAAAATTATATATATATATATATATATATATGAACTAATCTTTCAAGTTATTTAGGTTAAAAAAAAACTTCTTTATTCTAAACAGCTAGTCTGTAACTATGCCTCTAGGAAAATTTTAAAGCAAAACAAAAACTCTCCAGTTCAAGAATATTTGAATACATACCAAATATCCCCATTTATTGACTTTTAAAAGTCATTCCTCATACATGAATGTAATTAAATCAAGAATATTCATCGCTGGTAGGGCGAAAAATAAAGCAATAAAAGTTTTAGAGGACATCTTGCATGATCTCCGTTATTCAAATGTTATTAAAATTGAATTTTCTAATGATAATTTACAGAATAATGATGCATACTACCTTTAATTGACGATATTACCTCTGGAACATTGACATTGGATCTTGAATTTCTCAAAAAAAATTATCCTCACTGAAATAAAATTGAAAAAGTATTAAATTGCATTTAAAAACTCCTGAAAACCGTAACACTTGGTTCTTCACACAAACAGGTATTCCTCTGAAAAACATTAAAAATAAATTATACATTTCTTCTAATACAGTACGAGAACTACATTTATAAATTTTTCATTGTGACGTGAAAGTAATTTATGTGAGTTTTAAGTAACACTAATGTTTTAGATTTTTCAAACAACAATCATCAAAATATTTGACTGAATTTAAGATCCAAAACATTTAATCTGCCAAAATTAATAATCGTTGCAATAGGATGTTAACTCAAATCTCAAGAGTTCTTCATCAAAATATTATATCTCTGTTTTATTTGACTAAACATATAATTAACAGTTGTAATAAAAAAAGACGTGAAAGATGTTTGTCAGATGTATTCAGCATTTTAATCATATTACAGTTATAATACTTACTTTTATAATAGAATTATTACAGCACAGAATTATTAAAGCAGAAGTGTACGAAAAATAAAAGCCAAGAGCAAATAGCTATTAAAATACTTGCTAGATTTCCCTGTGATTAAGGAAATATTGCTGAATTAAGCTGCTCGAAATCTTAAATCATATAGCCAGCATCAATATAATTCAAATGATGTTAAATATTTAAATGCGGTTTCAGTACACACACTAAACAAGTTTTAATAATGATTTCCAGGTTTTATGCAAGTATTCACAAGTTTTATTATCCAAAAAATAGCAAAAAAGAGTTTAGCAGTGACTCATTCGAGTTTACGGGTTGGGGACTAAATATTATCCCAAACACTGAATCATTCTGTTTTACTGATATAATTCATAAAAAGTTAAATATACTAGTGTGACCACTATCGAAAATGTATGTTTACTTAGAAATCATTTTATTCTAGTCTACCGTAATCATTATCAATAATCAATCTCTTACCTATACATCCGGTTGCTACACGATTCATTATAAAAGAGCATATTTCGCATTCATGCAACATGAAACTTCTGTGCTGTTAGGACTTCCTTCATTATCTAAAATTCCACATATGTAATAATATAAAAATTTATATCCAATATAAATAAACGTGTTTTTTTTCTCAATACATTTCAAACAATAGACATGGAGTTAAGTCTACGTTGATTTGATTCGGAAAATTTAAGTAAGAATTTGTTAAAAAATACATTTCCTATTCAAACGTAATCTCTCTGGGAAGGACATTAAAGAATAGGCAATATATATTCTTTTTTTAAGTATTTTTCACTGATTTTTTACATGTTAATCAGTAAATTTCAGAACTATTTTTAAAAATTATTTTGATGCCCTCTTTTGTACGAACTGAATCTAAATGCCAAACTTTTGGAAATTTTTATAGCCATTAAGATCCAATAATCGGTTTATTGTTGTATTGATGAATTTTCTATTAAAATAAAATTTCCTTAGCATTACAACTGCAGAAATTCTAATAACAAAACGCTCTTTCAATTTATTCTCATTTTTAGTATTAAAATATGCAATATTGCTGTCCTAATTTCTCATGGTTGAGGATCTTGAATTTTTCTTGGTCGTATAAAAATGATCGAAAGTGAATGGGATTGGCAGTGTACTTTTAAGGCAAATTTATACATTTTTGCGCTTCCTCAGTAATTATACTGATTTTACTCTAATTTATTTAATAATGTACCATCATGTTATGAACATACGTGTAAGGCATTGGGGAAAAGTTGTTATAATTGTTCAGTATTTTAAAAAATTCAAAAATCTGAAAAGTAGCAAAATTCACAAAAAATATTGAAAAATCGAAGAAAATTAAATTTGTCAATGTTATCATTAGATGGCAGCAGGGAGAAGATGGCAACTACAATTCTGGCCCAGTATAAGAAAATGCATGGACATCCTACTCGGAATTTGCATTCCTTATCAGTAATATGCATATTAACTCCCCTATCGTTAGATTAATTTAAATTATCATGTAACACACTTCATTTAGGTTTCACTTGATATTACAAAAAGCGGAAATAATTACATTAGAAATGCAATTAGCATTATTATGATAAATCAATTCTGTGGCATAAGCGCAACAGAATTTCAAAAATAACAATGAACTTCGGATTACCCTATTAGTACAAGATAGTGCATGATATACCCACAGTATTATTTAATATTTTGAATGCCTGAGATGTTGCGAAAGTGTCATGATAATGTTATAGACATTTGTGTTAATAGGAACTTAACCTTGTAGGTTATTAATAATGGTAATAACATCAGCTAAAATCCATTGAAATTACTTTATTCCATGACTGGTGATGTCGCTATTTTTTGGGCAGACAGAAATGTTTATAAGCTAACCACTTGGGAAACATTTTTTTTTAATTTTGTTCCAATATATACGTTTCTTTATCTATAGATTCATTGATTTCACCCGGGCATTTGATATGAGCAAAACAAGGCATATAAAATCATTCTGACAGTTTAACACTAATAAAATGGAAAAAGTACATGATAATTAGCATGATTCAATCAAATAATAAAAGAACAATGCGAAAGTTGAATTTCCAAAAACTGCAGTTAGATGGCAGCATAGATTCTTCATATTATTAGCTGCAGTTGCAAAGAACAACAACAACAACAAACAAACAAAACCATGAGTTTCCTGCTCGGAATCCAAAAGAATATATTAAGTATCAATAGTATTCATATTAACAACAATATCATCGGATGAATAGAAATTATCATTATCAATCACTACATCTAGATTTTGCGTAGAGCAGCAACTTAATTGTACAATTAGCATTATTATGATCAACTAAATCTATCCATATCACATTAAATTTCAAGCTACCTCTATGAGCACAAGATATTATATACCTCCACGATGTTATTTAATATTTTTAAATGCTAAGATATTGCGAAGATAGCGTAATAATAGTGCTAAGTATTTTGTGATAATGGCCTTAAATTATAAGTCATTAATAATGTTAGTATCGTTAACTAGAATCTTTTGACGTTATATCTTTTCTTCTTGATTAAGAGCGTTGAATATTTCTGGGACAAGCAGAAATGTCTTGAGACGAAAGAGCTCGAAATATTACTTTTTATCCTGGTCCGTATTTATGTTTTATTTGTCGATGATTTCATTGATATCATTATCCTGCATTCGGTGATATGCCACCATGATATAGTGAAGGATGTACGTCATATAGGGTAAAAATTATTCTGACAATTTAGCATTTTGTAAAAAAGAAAAATGTATCCGAAAATTAGAAGAGTTCAATCAAATAATGAAAACCTTGTGAAATTTCAATTTTGAAAAGTTGTCGCTAGATGGCAGCATGAAGATAACAAATAGTTCAGAGGGAATGTTAAAAAAATGCATGACTTTCCAGCATGGAATCCAAATAAATATATTCATTATTAGTACCATACATATTCATGGCAATACCACTAGATGAATAAAATTATCCCTATCATAAGCTATCACTTTCCCTTTGTTTTAATTAGTAATAAAATGAGCAGAGTTAATAATATTAGTAGTACAATTACCCCTATTATGATAAACTAAATATACGCAAATAGTATGGAATTTCAGCTACACCTGTCAGCAGAAGATCTTGTATGATATCCCTATGATTTTATTCAATATTATGAATGTCGTGAGTTAGTCTAAAGATAGCACGATAGTAATGCATTTTGTGTTAGTAAGGAATTAACTTGTATTTTAATTAGTGGTGGTAAAATTGACAAGAATCTGCTGAAGTTATTTTTTCACTTCTATATTTAGGATGCCACTTTTTTCTAGGACAAGCAACAATCTTTAGAGATAATGCGATCAAATGTATTTTTTTAAATCAAATCTGTACATAAGTGACCTATGTCAAAAAATTAAATGATTTCGCATTTGATGGTGTGCCATCACAGCACGTAATGACGTTCTAGTATAGGTTAAAAGTCAGTATGACATCTTAGCATGAAAAAATAATGGAAAAATTATCTGCTGAGCAGAATGATTCGATCAAACATTAATAATAATAGAAAAACGCTGCAAAATTTGAAATTGTGAAAGTTGACAATAGAGAGCGCCACGAAGGAGCTAATACCTGTAATTGAAATAGTGGGTATAAAAATATAAGAGTTTCGTAGTTAGAATCCATATAAATATAATTATTATGCATAAAAACTATATTATTATAGACTGATTTATCATTATCGCATCGGGTAGCATAATTCTCTCAAATAATAAAAAATCATTGTGAGATTTGAATTTGGAAAAGTTGACAAAAGTGGGAGTCATGGAGGCGCCGACGTCAATAGTTTAAACTGTGGGTAAGAAAATTCAAGACTTTTGTGATCGGAATCCGAAGGAATATATTTATTGTGCAGAAAAAAAATATTATTATAAATTAATTTATCATTACTACATATAATTCATGTTAACCCTTTCATTAAAATTTTTTCTGGAATTTCAATGTGCCTAATTGATTACTTAAGCATTATTATGCATTACATCTGCCATACAGAAGCAGCAAAATTTAGCCTAATATCATTGAATTTCAAGCCACTTAACTATTCATTTCTTATTGTAGCAGTGATATGTACTAGATCCTATTTAAAGTAATTGATTTGTGATTGAGAATGCTGTATTTATCTAACTAGAAAAGTTTGTTGGAGAATACTCTTCATATCTATTTAGTTGTGTGTCGTCATTGTATGTAAATATGTGCGAAGTATATTGAGTAAGCTGTTGTAAAAGTTCTATTAAAGGGTGAAAATTTTCCAATAATTGGCAGAGTTCAATCAAGCAATGAAAAAAAAAAAGGCCACAGATGAATTTGTAAAAGTTACCAAAAGATGGCAGCATGGTAGCAATGATGAAAATGATTTGAGACGAAATGCATGAAAATAGCTGACCTTACTTTGAATACGATTGAATATAGTATCCAGTGTATGCATATTAAGAATACTAATAATATATATGTATATGCATATATATTATTAGTATTCTTAGCAAACGAGTTTGTTATCATACTTTACTAAGTACTTTATTTAGGTTTTCCTTAATATTGGAGTTCTTTATATTACAATGAATGGAATTAATAACATTTGTAATATTATTAGCATTACTATGATAAACTTTTGGACAATATTGGCCCAAAATAAATTTAGCAGTGTGCCCTTGAGTTTCTAATCCCTTATATTGCTTGTCATTAATAGCAATTACATTAGAAGTACCGGTAATACCATAATTAATTACATAGAAGTACTATTGTTTCTATTATGTATCATTAGCATTATTTGCCTTCATGATTTAGGATGTCGTATTCGGATAAAAATTTCTACTTTACACTTTAAGGAATGAATATAGTGTTTGTTAAAGTATAGATATTAATTTTAATTTGTGGATGGATCCGTTCATATCACCTTCATATATATTTGATGATGTGAAATTAAAACAAAGTGCAAGGCACAGGGAGAACGCTGTTTAATTAAAAAAAATTATCCCGTAACTAGCAAACTTCAATCATGTAACAAAAGAATCTTAGCGAAACTTGAATTTGTGAAAGTACTCCCCAGGCAGCAGCACGAGTCGCCAAACGTTACAGTTCAGACGGAAATTGCAAAATGTACAGCCCATGGTAATACAATAGTGAAAATTAATTACATTAGAATTAGCATTGTCATGATTATGTTAAAATAAATCTCCAGTATTGCCACAACCAAATTTATACATATAGCATTCAATTTCAGACAATTCACCTTTTCTGTCCTTAATAGTAACAGTCATAGCTACGATGCTCTATTTTAAGTTATTTCATTTGTTTATGGTAAAGGATGCATTTTAATAGTTCACTAAAAAAAGTGCAGAAAATTTCATAATATTTAGAAAATTCAATTAAATAATAGCAACAAATAATAATTTGCTGAAGATGGATGTCACTAGATACATTTTAGGAGTCGGGCACCTATCAGTAGATGGCAGCACGGAAGCACCACTAGTTACAGTTCAAATGGAAAGTACGAGAGAACAGAAAGTACTTAAGTCTAAAGATCAAGATCCTCATCGGAATTCAAAGCTTGAATCCCAACGCTTTGAATCAGTAGTCCTGTATCTAAGTCTTGACTTTTTACATATTTCTTTTATTCTACGCTATTAGATTTCAGGTTATTTTCTCAATTAAAACTTTTTCCTGCCAAAAGTATTATACTAATGTAATTTGAAACAACTAACAGAGCATTTGAGATATGAAATGTTAGAAACTTGTGTCATTGTGCTTTGTTTCCTATAATTCAATATTACAATAAAAGATTTCCTGTTTCACATGAATATAAAATTTCATATAGGATACAGAACAACATTTATTTTTTACTTGATCCCAAGAAACATTCAAATGTATGGAGTTTAATTAAGTTACATCTTATTGCAGTTCAAATGCCGTTTCTCAGTTGGCGTGAAACTTGTTAAAAAAGAAAATCAGTTCAGTTGTCGGACACTTTTTACTATCACTTTTGCTTAAGTAACTGGATTCATGCTGTTAAAATCTGTCACTTACCTCTTTGATGCTTTTCAGAAAACAATATATCTAGTGATGACGAAAAGTTATTTGGGGGTTGAAGCTGGAAATACTCATTAGGAAATCCCAGTGCATAACTCAGTCTAGAAATCCAATAGTGAGCTTTTCCCTCATTTCATAAATAAAGCACAGATATATTCGTCTCATTATATAGATGTGTTGTATAAGAAAAAAATTTCTAGGGATCCATGAAGAATTTGATACTTTAACTATTTTCAATGATTTGCCATAAGCACTCGAGGCTAGATTGTCAACAAGAGAAATCCTGCTTCTGCTTATGCATAATCACCGTTTTTGCTAGTATTATAAAAAGATATTTTTGTATGATCTGGCATTTATTATCAATATACCGATCAGTATCTTTGAATTAAGATGTGGAGTATTGTAAGATTTCAAATATTTATTATTTTAATTTCCATAGAGTTTTGATGCATAATACCTTCTGAATATGTTAAATGACCAATTTATGGCATGGGATGACGGATATAGAAACATGTAGAAAATCTGTAGTTTTGAAAATGACACTAAAATTATTGTTCAGCTAAATTAAGATTCTGGCTAATGGCATGTCAAAGTCTTGTATGTTTATATTCAAATATTCTCTAATGAATGCCTCAGTTTGGTCCTTTCGTTCATTTGATAAGTTTAATCTATTTCTATATCCTCAAATGCAAAATTCGAGAAATATCAGGCAAAATTCCTTATTTTATATGTCCGAATGAGTAGCCTTTCAACAAAGAGGGGCATTCTGTGATTTCATCAAATGATTCTATTTTCCTTCAATTATTTTCATCTTGCATCCACAGAACTGGAGGATTTCTGTTACGAAAAAAATGAGCCTCAAAGCATTTCATTAGGCAATGGCATGAAGAAAAAATATTTTTTAATAATTTGTCTTTTGTCTAGATCTCGTAGTTCATGTGATGCTTGGATATCCTTATAAAAACACTAATGTTCGTAACTCGATTTTTTGTTCAACATTTCATACTACACACTTTCTAGTTTATTTGTAAACTTCCAGCTATGTTTAAACACTTTTACCAAAAGAGAAGAAAATCAAGTGAAACTCTTTATTGTCCAAGTACCTTTTATTGTATATTTCATATTAAAGTGCCATTCTTATTTGCTTGAAAAATGTAATAAATATATTTCCCTTGTTACCGTTTTATAATTATTGGCTCATGTGTTATAACTCTGTAATAAGAATCAGCTGAATATTGAATGCAAAGAATCATCTTATTTTTTTAAGAATAAAGCCATTTCTTTAAAAAATAAACATTTATAAACTAAATTTATTCATGAAAATTACTAGGAATATTTTTATTCGGTATGCAGATTTCAAAATGAGCAGGATCTCTCAAGAATTTTATTAATCAAGAAAATTTGATTAAAGAATATGACTTTTGTATTATCGAAAATATCAATTGGCTTAGCACCAAAAAGTAGACTTAATAGTAAACATACCTAAAAAGTGAAGTTCTATTTGTAAAATTAAATAATGTATGTTTAAATTCCAATATTTAGTATAATAAAGACTAAATTTAAGATAAAACTCATACATTTTACATTTTCTTTATACCTTTAAGTGAAGTAGTTCTAATTGCCTTAATACTGATATGAGATAAAAAGTTATTTTGTAAATATAATATTACTTATATCAGCTCGAAAGACAATACTTAACACTTCTTATTTAGTATTTTAATTAGCTATTTAGTTAATTATTACTATCTAGCTTAAGTAAGATAGTTCTACTAATTTTAATATTCAAATGCAGTAAAAAAAATTATTCATTAAACATGAAATTACATATATCTGCATAAAAGCAATACTTTATACTTCTTATTTATTATTCTGTATGTACAGAATCTCAAAATGTATATCATTAATACTTAATTTGAAATAATTTTCTCTTATTTCTTGATGTTTCAAAGAATAGTTTAAATGTTTAGCAAATATGTGATATTTTTCCAATAAATAAAATATATTTGCATAGTAAAAGAAATTATATTCTAAAACTACTGATTTTTTTATAACTAATACTATTCTAAGACTATACTATTTCTATTCTAAAACTACAAATTTCTTTTACTATGTAAAGAAATCCAAAAAAAAAAAAAAACCACACAAATCTGACGAACATACAAACACCAATAAACACAAATTTCCTTTATTTAAATTCAGATATTTTTTTACAATGAATCACGTCAAGATGTGTCACCTGCATAAACAACTTGAATAAAAAGAGAGCCTACTTGAAGTTGTAACGCCATTCATATCTAGATACTTTTCATTGCTCTCAGCTTTTCATTTGAAGCGTTGGCAAAGATTTGGCAAAAGCGCCAAATTTGGCACTCGAGAACAAATTATAAAATTTCCACAGAGAATTCACAGCACAGTGGAGTGAAGAAATTAAAAAGCAATATCCTTTAAACTCTAAGTGGCTCAAATAGTAGATGTTTAAACGTGAAGTTGTGCACTTTGGTGAGACGGTATACCAAAATCACAATTACATGCTGATACAAAGAGCTGTTTGCCAATTTATTTATTTATTAAAATTTTGATAGCTGTACATCACGAGTAAGCTGCAGCATCTAAATACTAATTACGAGTAAATCATGCAACGACATGCATCCTTCAGACAGAAACTCTTCTCGTAACCAGATTTATTTGCTGCAACAATGTCTAAATAGCACAAACAAAGCGCAGGACAGACTGGAATGAATCTTGTTTACTCAGAAGAAGCACAAGAAATTTGAATGGGGAATTTCTTCTGATATGAATGAATGATTAATTTCTCAATACTACCGCTACAGTGCATACATAGATAGAGCATTGCAAAGCGCGACACTTGGATAAATAAATACCATTTCTTCTCTAACATATAGTAATCTAGCACAGCAGAGCCTGTTTTGTACGCCAACAGATGCAAGTTTACTCTAAAGGCGCAGGAAAAGAAGCTACTCAGTTGCGATCCAACGTAGACAATCCCAGGCTAACGAGAGAATTCCATATCACAAGTCTATGTACAACTGCTGGCCTCGTGGATGGTTTACCCTGTACCGCAACTGGAGTTTCCTCTGGATTATAGCGATGCTTAAGTGCTAAGATTTCCACTCAAGAAGTTAAATTTTCGAAGGGAGAAAAAAGAGACTTATTTACATGGGACACACTCTTCGGCTTGTACTTTGATTCAAAACATTTAACTAACGTGAAAAACTAACACAAATACACGATGAATGGTGAAATATGAAACACCGAGAACCGAAAGATACCGATTCTTAGATGCATGTGCGATTTATTTAGCCTCAAGTTTGGAAACAAAGGATCTCACTAATAAGAACTTGGGACTGGACTCCAAAAATTTCAATACGGGGAAATTAGAGAATTTTTTGATAAATCGATTTAAATTATCCAAGTTTTTTTTCTCTGCATTGTTGCATGGAGTCCAGAACTTTCTCTTTGACTAGAGACCACGAACAATCTATTGGCTTACAAAATTCTATGATATGCTTTGATTTCTACAAACGTGGAGGATATCGAAACAAAGAACAACCATTTGTGACAAAATATACGCCTGACTAGTTTGTACAGCATGAAATGTAGTTCTATTAAATGTTTAGTACCACATTTGATAAACGCTCTAAATATTTTTGCCCTCCATAAAAAAATGTTTTCCTTTCCTGAAATAGTAAAATAAGTTATCCCCTTTATTAAAAAAATATGGCGTTTATGTTTATCATTAGAAAGAATTATAGCGAATACGTAATATTTTTTACATAGATTTGCTCAGGAATGGTGGAAAATTCAGAATCTTCCCCTTATTAATTTATGGGTGGCAAAAACGTGACGAAACGTATGACTAAAATTAACTAGATTAAGGAACAAATTTAAGTAATAAATTGGCTGGAATATGGTTATTCTTTGAAAGAGATATAGTCGAAAACCAGAGTGCAGGGATCTCTTTGACTACAAGCTCCACATCTCCAATTTTTAGAAATTGGAAAGAAAAGGCAGTTCCGAACCGAAAGTGGAAACTTGCGTAAAATTTGCTTAATATATTCTGGAAAATTAGCTTTGTTACTTAATAGCACATCAACATGCAGCGAAATGTGCTTGAAACGATTTATCGACAAAGAAAGACAAAGAGCAAAAATGATATTCACAATCCACAAGAAGTCAATGTTTTATACCATTTTTTTCTGAGATCATCAATGTTCAAGTGCGAAAAGTTTTACCACACCGAATATATTTCGCGTTTCCTCTATTGTCTCCCCACATTCGAGAAAGTCTACTGAAAAAAAAAAGAGTTTGGAATTTGTTCCAAACAAAAAATTGAATAAGTTCTTCAAAATAGTCAAAGCATTGAAATAAATTTTCATTTGTAATTTGCTTCGGAGCATTTCAACGAAGTAGGCTATCCATTTCATGCAATTTCATCTCCTTTTCCCAATTTCAGAAAACCCAATCGATTAATTGAACGGAAAAAAAAAGATCTGTCCTCGGGACGGGTTTTCGTAAAGAAAATGGTTTTTCCCAGAGGTCGGAATCCCTATCCTTACTCCTTTTCAGTTTCGGATTCTTCATCTTCTGGCTCCTCCAATGTCACCTGGAATTTAATGGGTTCTTTGCCCGAATCATCTGAGACATCTTTTTGACTGCTTGAAGGGCTCAGTGGAATCATATTCTGATACCAATCTCTGTTCTCCTCGAGGGTGTCCAATATGTCTTGGGCATCTGGGTGCACAAGGTCACCCCATGTCTCCCACAAGGGATGTACGATGTAATCAATAAAGCCCACCTGGAATACATAATAACTTCGTCAAAAATTTAAAAGAACGTTTCCATTTTAATAATCCTGCTTTTTAATGAATTTTTCATTGCATATGTTACCAGTTAAATCTGAGAAGCAGCTATTAAAGGAAATGGCACGTGTAAGAAAATTTTTAAGCTTTCCAAGGACTATTTCTGTACTGTTTGAAATATTAGACTTTGTACTGTCATTCTCACCTGGAATACTAAAACACTCTATACAATGATAAACTGGATTTGTCGTTTAGTATTCTACAGGACTCGCAGAAAATATGCTATATTTTGATCGATATGCATTTGTTTAAAACGCCCGGTTTCTACAAAATATCGCTTTTCCAATGTCATTATTTATATGTAAACATTTTATTTAAGAATAAGAAGAAATTGTTGACCAGTATTTTAGAATGAACCTTTTTTTAATTTACTTTTTTTCCACATTATGCACAGTTAAAACTTCATTGAATACTCAGTAGTTTTTAAATATTTTACACTCGCACTTTGCAGAACATTATTCCAGACATTAAATACTCAGAATCAAACACATATACTCATCAGAGTCCAAATATAGATAATTACAATTTGAGAATTGATAATGTTACAGATATGCAAGAAGAACTATAACAATTTCTGTTTTCATGGCACTAAAATCCATTTTTTAAAACAAAGAAAAGTAAAACTAAGAAGAAATAAAACATTAAACTACTTCTTTATTATAAGAAAAAAACATTTAATTTAAAAGAAATCAAGTTTTTTTCTTCTCATTAAAAAGTAACAACAGATGGAAACACATAAATAATCATGCAAAACTTCATGCACATTTCAGCATTTTTTATTACGCATGCTGAGTATTCGGATACAACGGACAGCAGTGGCGGTTTTAAGCCCACTGTTATGCGCGAAATAGTACTTAAAGTATTCCGTTGGGTTTTGCATGGTATTAGAAGCATTCCCATTATAAAACGAGTCCCTGGACAGATTTATAAATCTAATGGGAAAAATGTTTTTACTATCTAGCTGACTTGCTTATTAGTATCATTAACCATAATATGAATTAACCGATGTTCTAGTATAGGTGTAGCGTATCTTCCCGTGATCTGGGTGTTCAGGGTTCTAGTTCCGGTTGGGCATGGTTGTTTATCGTCTCTGTTTCATCTGTGAAGTGTCTTAATGTACCCGCCTGCAAAAAGGACCTTGCAAGTGAATATGACGCATGATGTAAAAAAGTCGTACTCTTGGCTGAACTCGTCATTACTGAAAAACAAGAGGCATTCGCCCGACTTAAATTGCTGACAGATATGTCAGCGGGCTTGTAAAGTGCCATAAGTAGCAACAATATGATGTGATTTTGTTTTAGAAGGTTCGAAGTTCAATCACAGAACTGAAAAAACCTGCTTTCGTATTTTAGTTTCTGCAATATTTAAATGCGTTTTACTTAAGTGTAAGGAAATTCTTTATTTTTCTTTTTTAATATTAGTCGTATGACTACTTAATTTCATTGCGCGACTGTTGTATTTTAAGCTTTGCCTATTATTTATTTGTCAAAATTTTTAAAATTTTATTAATTTTATCATTTTTAAATACTATCACTTCATTTATCAATTTATTCATTGGAAATCAATTAATGTGTTATTAAAACTGTTAAAAATTAAAAAGAAACCTTTCATATATTTTTTAAAAATTTAAACATTGTCATTTCCAGTAAGTGTATCGATTTTCAAACCGACTTTTTGTTAATTAGAATATTTAGAAACCGATTTTTTTGCCGTGATGCCTTCAGATTCTGGTTATTCAAGTTTCATTATACGTAAAACCAGCAAAACTTACATTCATTTTAAGATTAATTATTTAGTACAAAATCGTTTTGAAATGAAAATGAACAATAAATAACTTCAGAATAAAAGTACTGATATGAACATTGCAATTAATTGCATAAAGCACACTAAAAAGTTATTGATTATAATTCGAAATTATCAGACTTTGGGAAGATGAAAGATGTTTGATGTTGAAATTACTGTGATTGCTGTTATGTCATCTAATTTTAAAGAACTTTGATAGCTTAGCACAGAATAAAAAAATAAAAATTTGACCTAGAGGATCAAACTATTATCAATTTAAAACAAATTTTAAACCGAATTTTATACTTCAACCATTGCTGCTACGGTTGAAATATTCAAACACTTAACTGTTTAAAATGAAAAATCTGTATAATTTTTGATACTCTTATAAATACACAGAAACTACAAACACTTAAAGGAAGCGAATAGTGATTTATGGGTAATATGTTTAAAAGAATTAATAACTAAACGTAAAAATTATAAGCCAGAATTAATTATTAATTATTCAGATTCCTGTTCTGGTGAGAGAATAGAAAAGAAACTTCATAAAAGCAGAAGAGTGAATATGGGCTGGGAAAAAACAATTGGAATTTGAATGCCATAAAGTAGAACAATAAAATTCTGATCCAGGTTCAGAACTATGCTTCAATTAAAGTTTTCAAAAGCTTGTACGCTTGTAAACGAATAAGACAAGTTTGTTTCATGAGTTTTGAGAAGAAATCAAGAGTTACGCAGGATCTTAAGAATAGATGGATGTCTTATCAGTGTTTTGTTGACAAAGATACATAATTTAATAGTTCGGGATCCGAAGATGATAGACTAAACACCTTAAAAGATTTATCACCGACAAATTTCGACTGTAGCAGATTTGAATTTTAGTAAAGGACCAGAAGAATCCCCATTCCAACTGGCCAATTTCTATCACGAATTTAAGATTTACTTAAAGGGCCTGAAAATGTAGATCTATCAGAAATGTAAAGTCCAAATGAAAAAACGACCTTATTAAAATTGGGCATCTAAGGGAGCAAGGGAGGCATCGATTATAAGAAAAATTTCCTTGATGAATGGCTAACCATAATTTCTTAAACCGAGATAATATCTAAAAGGAGAGAATTTTTTTTTTTAAAAAAAGGAAATTTCATTATGCAATTTGTTAATTCGATTAGAACACTTGATGATCATCTCGTGTTCGTGTTTCCACTGAAGACCCTAGAGCACCCAGAGGGCAGAATGACGTCTAGCTCTTATGAAGATCACACACATTCGCTTGCGCAACTCTTTTTACAGGGAGGCACATTCGCACTTCTCACATATAAAACACAGATGAAGAACAATCATGCCCGAACAGGAGCGCCCAGATCTCTGGGAAGATTCGCTACCCCTATGCCAGGAAGCCTGCAATCGAACACATAATATTCCTAAGAACAAACACAAACATTATTGATTTCCTTAAAATTCGAATTTGAAGAAAGGAAAAGAATTGCAAGAACTTTGGAAAAAGTGAGAAACGAATTTTGAAAGATAAAGAGATGCTATGTTTCGAGTTATTCTCTGAGTACCTCAATGTACACAAATTTGAGTTCACTAATCGGAGGTAAATTGCAAACTGGGAGTCTATGTATTTCTGAGGCTGCCATTATCTAATTTCTAAAGCTGTCTGCCAGAAATATATACACAGAAAAAGGAGTAAATACGGATTTAGCACAATGCAGTGATCATGTGATGTATTTAATCGTTAATCAAATAAAAGCAGAATGCGATTTGGGCACTGTAGCAACTAAATCTAGATAAACTAGATCAAGAACGCTATACTTCACGTAATCAAACCACAAAACTTTTTTTTAAAAGAATGATGAAAATTACGGATTGAAACCAGAGCGTTGGCATTGAAGTTATTCGATCTAAAATGTAGCAATTCATGAATGATGGGAATTTATTAATTATAAATGTCGAAACACGAAAAGGAAATCAAATTACGAAAAACAAGGAGGAATTACAGAAAAAGAGAAAATTTGCCCCACATAATTTCTCTGAACAATATAATTCATATCGGTTTGAGTATTTTCAAAAGTGAACAACAAAAGAATAAAGAATTATCGCCATCATTCGAATAATAAAAAGCTAAAGATAGTCAAACTTTGATAGTGGAGTTTAATAAACTGAGAGATGATGAATATTCTATAGTTATTTCTAAGATGTCCAGGGAGAAAATTAAAGCAATTTTTCATGAAATAATTTCAGGTCATTTAGGAATTCTTAACACTAAAGATAAATTGAAAAGCATTTCTTCTGAAACTGAAAAGTTTGTTCAAATTTTCGATACTTGTCAAGTGTTTGGAAAGTCAACTACAAGATACAGTTAGAGATAAACTGTTGCTTTAATAGTTGAAGTTTTCATAAAAACTGATATTGATGTTTGTAAGAAGTTGCCAGTCTCAACCCGAGGTAATAGATATCTAATTAGTGTAAAATATTTGGTATCTAAGTACCTAATGTGGTTCCTGTGCCAGATATAATGTCCAATTCGGTAGTGAATGCAACCCTTTAGAATTTCAGTCGTGTGGGTTTTCTAATAAGTAGGGAGGAAATAGATAAATCTACACGATGTTAAATCAGTAAAAGGATTTACTTAGTTTAAACAGGGAAAATATCTATGTACAACTTTATTGAACTGGATGTTTCGGAATATATGTACTTCATAAATGAATTTTGTCAAATTGTAGGGAATGGATCTTAGATGCAGTATCAGTTACAGGAAATTGGATGAAATAGTACGGACACAGATTTATTCTATTCTGAACATCGAGTAATTTGTAGAAACTGTGACTAAAGCCAGGTTTATCACTTTGATTCATTTAATTAAAGGGTATTACGAGTTTTCCTGATTAAAAGAGCCTGGAGCTAGCTGGTTTTGGCTCAAATCGGGAAAGAGAGGATACACAAACTTCTGCTCAAGCCATTTGTTTTGAGAAATATCCTATATTATTTCAGCAAAATTATTAGCGAAATTCTGAATGGGTTCAATGATTATACCGTCCCTTATCTTAACGGCATTTCAATATAGTCTAAAAAGTGGGATGAGCATTTAAATCGTTTCTAAGATAATTTTGAGAGTACAAAACGAGAAAAATTAACAATTAAGTCTTCTAGATGTAAATTTACCCCAGATGAGTTGAGATATCTAGGCCATATAGTAAGACATGATAAAGATCGTCAGCAGAATTAAAGGCTAAAGATACCCAAGCCTTCTAACACTCATTATCAAAACTGAAATCAGAGCTTTTCTTGACCTATATTAGTATTTAATGTGCGTATTTTCATCAATAACGACTTCTTTGTGTGATTTGTTGAAAGAAAAAAAATCAGATTGATATGAGACATGCGAGAAAGCAATGGATTGCTTTAAAAATTACAGTTTGGCTCATATTCCATTTTCCTGATTTTTTTTAGTCCTTCATATCATAAACTTTAGTATAAGGGGCCGTCTAGGTGCAAAAGAATGAGAGAGGTAATGGAATTCGAATATTGTTAATCATAATACGTTTATGTCTGCTAAAAGAAAACATCTAACAACAGAAAAATGATGCATATATTTTATCGTTCTGTGCGGTATAAAGAAGGTTATATCAACAGTAAAACCGAATTTTGTATTTAAACCTTCTACAATCCGCTGGTTTGGTTAAGGAAAAATGTAGGATCTAATCAATGATTGCTTCGTTAAACTGTAGCATTACAAGCTCGCTACTATAAGATAAATCATAAAAGTGGGAAAAACACAAATAATATCTATATTTGTCAAAATCTTCATCTCCTTCATGTTTACTAAATGACCTGAAAGAAAGAGGAACATTGTTTACCAACTGCGCTATCTGATAAGAGTAAAAACTAAATTTCCGTGATTGTGTGACTGTGAGGGTCGGAGGAACAAGTGCGATGGCCTGCGTTTTTTTGATTAGTGGTAGCATCCAGCTATCATGACTGCTCTTCGCAACATATTTTGGTCAGATTATTCGACAACGTTTATTTTAGACTTACAGACAGGTGTCTTTATTTTTGTGTTTGAGTGCCGTACATATATGAATGTAGCTAAATGAATGAAAGGTAGCTAGAAAGCTTATGGCGATTCAATGACTCAAGCCAATATAATGCCCGGAGTGAAATTCCTTGTTTTGTAAACTTTTCCTGTGGTATCCGAACACTCAGAGTATGATAAAACAGTCATGCATTTACTATTACTTCTTATGGACTAAAAAGTTTCGAATAAGGAAAAAATAAAAATAATATTCTTTTGATACATAAAAACTTGAGAGTATACCTACGGATAATTTGGTGCTCATTATCTGGACTATATAAAACCTTATTTTGTGCCATATTTGGTGTGCATAAAATTACTAGAATGAAAACAATTACCTGAGATTTCTCAATCGTCGCTGTGTGTCTGTCACACATAGGACTAATATCCATTCCTTGGCTTCTTTCTTTGTCACCTTGTTGGAAGAATTCTTCCATAATCAAACTAACCCACTGCTTGTAAATCGGGAGAGGCTTGGTAGGGTTGCTCAAATCTGCACAGTGGACCATATTCTGCAATACCTGCAAAATAGAATGGTTTTCTAGATAAGCAAAACATCCATTCCAATTCAAGGATTATAATGAAAATGATATTATTAGTGATTTATGCCTTTTTGATCGAAATATAAGAGGTGATAATTGACAAGATTATTGCAAAATTTTATCTTATGCTTCTGCCTCTTATTATCAAAGGCATATTTACTGACTTTAAAGACATTTCATCTAATTTCAAGTAGTCTAAAATTTTATTTAAATTGTTTAAAATTATATCAAACAATGCTATATTTAACTCGAATCCTTTATTTACTCGAAGTACAAACTTTCGCATAGTTTATAAATTGATAAAATAGATGTATTATTATTCTTAATTAATATTATGGAATGCACAAAGTAATATTTAATTAGAATAAACTTTTTTCATTTTAGTTACATACCTGTATTCTTTCTGTATAATTATCCAGCAACACCATTCCAGATCCAGCCACTTTTTTGGTTTCGACCATAGTTTTTAAATCAGCGAGGAGATTCATGTGCTTTGACATGTCAGTGGCTAGTACCTGAAAAAAAACAAATAGTATATTAGTAAATACGCATCATGGTTAATATTTCATAAATCATTATTGATTAAATATGAACTATTAAAATAAATAAAGAGTTAAAAGAAAGAAAATCAAAATAAAGAACTGAACATTTTGAATTCTTTATGCTTGGATTTTTAATCACTATAAGAAGAAAATTAGAAAAGAAAACAAGCTATTCAAATAAGTATGTAACAGAAACTAAGATAAAAAGTGAAAGATTTCTTTCTCATTTTTAAAAAATGAGATAATGATGGATATTCAATTGTTGAAAAGATAAAAGAGGTAGAAGACAATACAAAATTTAGTTGCAAGTTTCAGTCAGAAATTAATGGCAAATGCTAACTAAAGTTTAGAAATTTTATCAAACAGCTTCAATTTGTGAATAAAATATCAAAAAAACTTAAGGTTATTGAAAAGTAGATACTTCTATCCTGAATATCATCTTTTTATTTCAATAACAGCTACAATAAAAAATTTCGGTTTAACTAACCAGTGATAATGGACCTGTCTATATTTAGGTAATTTTTAATACTCATACAATTCTAACTGTTTATTATTAAAAATTGATTCCCGATTTATAAAAAAAATTACTTACCATATCAATAGCCATTTTCCGGAGACTCAATAACTGCTTTTTGTTTAGACTTGCAAAAATGTTACAATTTTCATCCTGGAGCATCTTGAATGCTACAGCCAAAGAATGGTTTTCCAGTACAGATTCATCATTATACATAAGAGCTAACTCAGAGCCTATCATAGAATAGAAAGATTACTAATAAGAATAGTGTCTGAAAAATATTTCAAGCGGAAATTAGAAAAAAGATTGATGAATATTTTTTAGAATCAACTAATAATCAAAGATAAAAGCTGGAGTTATATAATCGATTGATGATATATCTGGGGAAAGTATACATTCATCATTGACAAAAACAAATCAGATGCTTAACAATTACGGTATTTTAGGGAAGTGGTTTTAATTATTTATCTTAAACATTTTTAATTCAATATGAATTCCAATATAATGTTCGATAATCGATTTCTAAAATTGCTATACCAAGAAGTGCAAAAGACAGCAAATTCATATTTATTTTACAAAAGCTAAAAAATAATCCGTGGATAAATTGTACATAGAACTGATAGAAATGAAAATAATCATATCGCATGTACCCATTTTTTATATCAATAATAGTTGCTACAAAATACTTCAATCTAATATCGAAACTGTGGTAACAGATTTATCTTTTTTCAGCATTTTGAAGATCACTAAGACAAAATTTTGAAATTTAAGATGGCTTAAAAATATTTTTTCCAAGAACAATTTTGTTCGAAATTAATTCAGGAAACAGGCAAAATCTAAGATTCCTCAGCGTCTAAAACCGTTTCGGCTGTTAAACAATTGTGTCCATTTGATGTGAAAAGATTGTTTTAAGTTTTATTTAAGTAACATTAAATCACTATTATTATGCTATTCAAAAAGTTGTATAAAATAATAAAGAAATAAAAAAATAGCGATAGAATAATTGAAAGTTTTAAGTCCAGCAAAGAAATAGTGAAAAGTTTAATAATTTTAAAATCATCTGCGTCAAATTTTACAAATATTTTATAATAATTGGAGAAAAAATTCTACTACAAAAAAGTAAAATATTAAATTTTTTGGGGGAGTAAATTTTTTCGGAGTAATTTCATTCGACAACCTTCTGATAAAAGACAAAATATGGATAAATTTCTACTTATTAATATATACTATATATACTTATTTCAATATATATATACTTATACTTATTTCAATTGCTTACAAGGGATTTAATGTTGTTGCCTTAAGAGGTTAGCTTATGCCAACTTTTAGAAATTGTCAAAAACACTGCTTTGAAACTAATGGAATGATGGCGTAAAGATAGGTTTTAAAATAAAGCAGACATTTTAAAAAAGTAGTAGAGACTTTCAAATTTATCGTTAATTGTAATATGTTATATTTTTTTGAAAAAAAATAAATAACATATGGAAGAAATATTGTGGGAGAATTGATATCGTTGAAATGTTAACTTTTTTATTTTTAAGACAGAATTAAAATATTCTTTGTACGATTGTTTGTTCCATAACTACTGAAAAAAACGAGATTTTTTTTTCTGCTCATTTCTGATTAATTCAATGTTTAATAAATATTTTTGTTAGAAAAGTCGACAGTATTCCTTCTTTTGTCTTAAGAAATATAAGGCAAAATTTGGCTGGAAATTAAAAAAAAACTGTACTAAAATATGCTTTGTAAGATTATTTGTTCCGTAATTACTGAAAAAAAATTAATTTTTTTTGTTAATTTCTAATTAATTTAATATGAAACAAATGATTGTGCTTTGAAAAGTTGACAATATTTTTTCTTTAGTCTTAAAGAATATTTTACAAAGTTTGGTTGAAATCTTTCCAGTCGTTTAGAATATCGCTTAGAAGATTTTGTACATAGTCACAAAGACTTCTATTTACATTAAGATAGATTCATATAAGAATGCTTTTGATCTCTTAAGCAAAAGTTATTAAATGTTTATCAATAAATAGAGAGAACCATTTTGATTTTCATTCTTATATCCATTTCGTACAGTAACTTAAAGCTAACATGAAAGTGTATACTAATATTCAGATTTTATCTTATTTTAGCTTATTAATATTTTCGACAGATATTTTTACAGGACGACATATCATGCGATAATGTTAATAGCCTGGGCGATTTTTTATGATTCTAGTTTCCTATACAGTATGGCTGTTTTCATTGGTACTTTACTTACATCTTTTTATAGCATTAAAAATAAATATTTTTGATAAATAATAATGAACCCCATCTAAAGACATTCTCATAAGAAGAATAACAAAACAAAATATGCTCGATAAATTATTTTCTTTATTGCAAAAAAAAATTATTTTCATTTATGATTCCAATTAAGCTTTATTACCAAAATAATTGTATCATTTAGCTTTCGAATATAAATGAGACATCATATTATTTAATAGCAAGTATTAAAGTTAACGATATATTTCAAAGATAATGTATTGTAAGCTTATTTGAACAACGACAAACATAATTAATAAAATGACAGAGTTTCACGAATAAAAAAATGGGAATGTAGTAAATGAAGTGTTTAAAAAAATTATTCTTCCTTTTTTGATATTTTTGAAATAACGTGTTTCATTTCATTACATCAATTTCCATTAAATAAGAATGGTAACTGATTATTTTCTCTAAGGCTGTATGTAATATTTATGATTTTCTAGAAAAATGGTATAATTATTTTCAGCTGTTGCTTTTAATATTCAATGTCTCGGAAATATTATGCATTGATCAAATAAGTCTCATTGTGAAATAAATTGTATGATTTCTTCTAAAATTTCTATTTGTAACTTATTACAAAAAAAAAGTAATTCCAGTGTCTTTTATCAATTTTGTATAATTCGAAAATTCTAAATTGTAACTAAGATTTTTCTGAATTTCATACAGGATAGTTTTAATACATTATTTAGTAAAATTTATAACAAGTCGCTAAGTTTTCGATTTATATTGATCTGTTTGATTAATTCCAATTTTCGAACAACACGAAGATTATTTTGTGATGATTTCAGTAATTTGATAAAATTTTCAGGAAATGGGGATGGCATTTCAATTCTCTAATCTTCAACAATACAATGAAAATTAAAAGCTTAGCTTTAATGTGTGCATAAATGAATTTTAATTAAATCGAATCTCGAGCAGTGACCTCTTTAATGCTGTACTCGCGATTTTGCCATTTTATAAGGAAGTAAAATTACGATTTTAGCCTTATATTACATATTTTAATAATTAAAAAAAATCAATCTGTGATTTTAATTACACATTTATGATTTTATGTAAATGTGTAAATAGCATATTGATCCAAATCATCCCCCGCCTTCTCCTCAAAAAAATTATAGGAATTGTAAAGAGGTTTTTGAAAAATGAAGGGCTACTGGCTCGAAATCCGATAGCAATGAAGATTTATTGCGTATGTGAGCCTGATACACGCTGAAACCGACGTCGTTAGTCAAGCACGTCGCAATTGATGAGTCCCAGAATTTGAGAGACGAAGAGTGCCCTTTATCAAACTACCAGTTTTCAGAATTACGAGGTCCAGCCTAAAATAGCCCCAATATTGATTCCAAATTGTTTATTAATACAACCAAACAAAAAAAAAACAAGAAAATTTTGATACAATAATGATATATTAATGTCTTTAATTTTACCGTTCTTGTAGAAAAATTGTTCTATTGTTTTTTAAATACACTTGAAAAACACTTTCATCCATCATCCTAAAATATTAGTTAACCGCCTGCCTGATTATCCCGAGTTATCTCGGGTACATATATATTGCAGTTAATTACTATACCGAGCAAACTCGGGAAAAGCAGAATTTATCAGTGCGATTTGTTTAATCATGGTTTTACTCAACCTGGTGGAAATGAGAGGAAATATTCAACTTTGTTTGACAGTCTGCCAAATTTTGTTCGTTTCGGGGTTCTTTTGGGGAACGTGTTTTTCCTATTGTATAGTATACGTCTGCTTGTGGATTAGTAATGTATAAAAAAGGTGAGTTGCAATGAGAGAAAGAAAAATAATGGCGATGATGCAAGATAGCGAAAGTGATGATTTATCAGATAGTGATTCCTGATACTGCAAAGAAAAAAACCCCAAAATCCAACGAGACAGTGTACTAAGTGCTCCCATAAAAGAGATTCCAGAGGTAAACCAGTAAGAAACGAGACCTGATACCCGTGTACATAATGTTAAGTTTCACTTTATGTTGTCCCTTGTTTCAAAACTATCATACAAAGACTAATATTTAACTTTTTTTCATTCGCTGGAGATAATTCAAGATAGTAAACTATCATTAAAACTAAATGCTTTTACGCCCATAAAAAATATAAAAAAATTAAACTTAAAACCTACATATTTTGTTTTGTTTTGTTTCCTTGTGTTTAAAAATAAAATTAAAAAATGTGATGATTTTTTGCAATTTTTTTCAAAAAATTGTGTAGGGGAAGTGGTTTTAAAAAGTTATAATAATTACGTAATCAAATTTTAGGAAAAAATTGCTTTTCATTAAATTTGCTTGCAAGCAAAGAGCATTAATTATCTGGATATCATAGTTGGCTGCTTCAAGAAACTGATGTAGATTTACTACTTGAATGAGTTTCACTAACATTATTCATATTAATGTTCTATGATTAAAAAAAACTGTAAATAATACGGGAAACCTTGAACTGTTAGACTATTGGAATAGAAGAGAAATAACACAAAGAGAATCCAAGATACCGGTGTTGAGGAGACGAATTTTACTAATTCTGACATAAGCATTTTGAAATTCTGAAGGTGATGAAAGAAGACAAATAAAGAAAACAAAATTTATGGAATAGTTTTAGAATAAATAATGTAATTCCTTCTCTCATAGTTACACCTTCTCCCATAGTAAAATTTGATAGCATACGGTTATAAATAATATTTATTTACAAGAAGTACGAGAGCAATCCGATAATAAAAGTACAGGTGGCTAATATGGTTAGGTTGCATGTTATGTTTTATGCAAAGAAAGAATTGCTTCTTTCGACACCTTTAGGAATGTAATAAGTTAGACGTAAGTATCGGTTTGTTCAAGACACTTTCAAACTTTCAAGAAACAAAGAAACATGGCATGTCTAATCTCAACAGACCAACAATTTCAAATATGAATCCAAATTGCTCATAAATCGGGTCCCCTATCACTTTAAATCATTCGGAGCTTTAAAGAAGTTTCTCACGGGGAAATACTTTGCTGATCAGGAAATTTGTAAAACATCATTTTTAAATACTTAGGTAACTTGATAAATAGCTGTACCATAAAAGGGTATTGAAACGAGCCTGAAGTTGAGAGAAAAATCTTAATGTGTATGGAGATTTTTGTCGAAAAATAAATCGCATGCAGTTTTTGTGAAGAGTATTAAATAGTTTCTTGCGTTATAAGTACCAATGTAATTTTGCATTGCACCTTTACTATCGGATTGCTTTCATATATTAAGAAACTTCAAGCGAGCAAACAACTTTTTCGCTTAGGAAAATAAATATTAAAACTTTTCTCTCATTCATGAGCATTGACGGGAATACTTGTTAGATTTTTGAACATAAATTGCTTAATCTAGAGTAAAGAAACACAAAGAATGACTTGGATGTAACTTATTCAAACAGAAATACACAGGAGTCACAGAGTTAAAAGAATGAATCGGAATTTTAAAATGCTAATGGATCACCAAATAAAGAACAGAAGAAAATAGTTTGACTTGCTTTTTTAAATCAGTATGTTTAAAATTAGAGTTTATTTTTAATTTTCAAAATTTATACAATCAAAATTTTGAACAGATGATAAACACTTTATAATTAAGCTATAATTGAGATGACCGAGTCGAATAACAGCTAAGAAATTCAAAACCAGAGTATTATTTATTCGAAATAAAAGTAAATTCCTGGTTACATATTGATTAACCTGAAGAGATTTTCAGTGTCCCATTTGAAGTAGTTTATATTCGTTCAGTCTTCTTTCAAGATTGGTTTTAAACAATCGTGACTTTATTTATTTTAACTCTTGAGGTTTTCTCAAGGAGGAATTTCGAAGCATTATTATGCGCTTCTCTCGTAAAACAGAAAGGCGAAGATCCTTCAAACAGACCGTATGCGACCAAGACTCCTGCATTCTCAGAAAAGGGACTAATTAGTAGAAATGTGTTCAAAATTTTGAAAAGCAATGAAAATCCATAATTACATTTTCTTGAGTATTGTCACGAAAGCTTAACATAAATGGATATGATAGTTAATTAAATAAGAAATTATTCAGATTATTATTTATTCAGAGCAGGAAATTATGCACAATTTAAATGCGTACATCGCAATATTTTCATTCCTATCCCCAAAATAAATCCATTTGAGTGTTGTGTGATTTATATATTTAGCACTAAAATGTATAGGTCTTATAAGTTCTTCCTATTTTAATTAGTGTTATTCAACAAATGAGATAGAATACTAATCGACTGTTTTAATATTTAAATATGTTTGAAGAGTTTAATAAAAAGGAAAAGGTAATAAAAGATATTCATTAACTATATATTTTTAACTTAGATTTTCACTATCAAGCAAAATCAGAAAGAACTTTCAAAAAGTTTCAAAATATTTTAATTTGTTGGTATAAGAATCGCTACAATATTCGAAAACTTTCAGCTTCTATCATTACAGAATGAAATGGCATCCTGTTTCATCTCGATCACTCGACATTTTGTCTGTTTGTCGGTAGATTTGTTAGTGACGCGATCACGGCCAAGCTCTTAGTTTCATATTCTTCGAATCTACCATGGTTGTTCCTTGGAGCAATAAAATTTACATATGGGTAAAAATTTTTATTTCTAATTTCCTTCTCAAGCCGATGGTAATTTAAATAAATTCAGTGCTCAATTTTTTAATTTTAATGATGAGTCTTTGAGGGTTTTGCACTTTTAAAACACTTGAGTCCTTTTAGAATGACTATTTATTTAATTTTAATTTTCTTAATGGCTATTTATTTAATTTTAATTTTCTTAATGGCTATTTATTTAATTTTAATATTCTTAATGGCTATTAATTTAATTTTAATATTCTTAATACTGATCAATGATCAATAAAGATTGATCCAGAAAGTAAATATTGTAATGAATTTTGGAGCTTTAAAAATCAGTTGCTAGTTAATGGTATGTAAAAAAAAATTATTAAATGCATCATCAATAATAATGTCTTTAATAGAAAACAGAATACAAAAATCAAGATATTTTAATGTTTAAAGAAAAGTTACTACGTTAAATTAAAATTATTTGAGCGTCACAACAAGTATTGACTATTTATGAATTTGGTGTATGTGAATTCTTCCCTTAAATAAAAGCTTTGTGGTGTGGAAGTTACGTGAAGGGAATTTTTACATAAATTTCATTCATTTTGATAGCGATTGGCAATTTAATATATAGACCTTGTATCAAAAGCTCTGCGAATCATTATAAATAGACATTTTAATTTATATTATTAGATAATTATTTATTAAATCATTAGATTATGAAAAGAATAAATGTGTCGTTAAACATTTCCATAATATGAAATAACGTTTTTTAAAGAATTTTTTAAATTTGTAGTGTTTGTTTATAAATTGTTTTTTTATATGAAATATTGTGCGAGTTTTGTCAATGACAGTTATTCCCTGCACTCCTTACTATTTTCTATTGTGTTTCATCACGGTTTTCGCTTTAAAACTTACAAGTATTTTCATTTCTTTTTAAAATTCACAGCTACAAATTTTCAGGGTACTGTTTGTGGAGTTAAAAATCTGTATGAGTTTATAAAGCTGTATGGACCTAGGTGAAATTTTGAAAATTATTTTATACTTTCTGATCCGTTTTAGAAACTTGATATGTTAAAAAATTATTTAATTAATTTTTGTAGCTATACTATTTTATTTAATATTAATTCCAAAATTGGTGTTGAAGCTGTTTACAAGGCGTGTATGCAATTTAACTATTATATTAAAGAATTTAACATTCACTTTTAAAATTCGTATCGAAGTCATTTCTCTAAAAAGTTTATCGAAGTCATTTCATTAAAAGGCAGTTTATTTGTGAACATTTTAATCATATCAATTTAATGACACATTTCAGACTGTCATAAAGATTTTTTTTGCAAAATTTATCCTGAAGTCTTTTATTTGATAATAATATGGGAAATTTTCCTTGTACATAGTTTTGTTTTTATTTTTGGAAATAAAAAAATAGTAAAACCCTTCTATTCATCCAATTTGAATAGAATTCCTTTTATAAATTTGTGAAGAAAAACTTCAGATTCTGAGTGTTGAATGATATAATTTTAATGTTGCTTAACGATTTTTTAAATTTTATAAATTTAAAATAAATTTAATCCTAGTCCTAAAGATTAAAACCTTAACTTTCCAAAGAGATAGCATTATATCAAAATTAAAACGAATTAAAAAACTGCTATATTAAAAATATTATCAATAAAACTTTTGATATTAACTATTACTGTAAAATAATCTATTGTAGATTCTCATAATTGTATAAAAATGATATTGTTGATAATATTTGCATTACCATTTGTTCTGTATTCACGTTTCTAAAATCTGGCCATTTTCACATTCCTAATATTCAATATATATAGTATACTTATAGAAGGAACAGCTGTAAATAATTGTTTTCAATTAATCTTTATTGATAATTTTTGCTTAAAGCGAGATAAAATTTGTTTTGAAAATTCGTTTAAAACACTTTTTTAGGTTTCATTAACTGTTGATTAATTTTTTTTTTCCAATTTAAGGACCACATTCTTTTCCGAAAGTATGTAAGTGAATCAAAAGTTGTCACAAAGTGTATCGCATTTTTTAAAGCCAAAAATAACTCTTCAAGATGAATTTATTGATAATAACAACATTTATCAAAAATACGCCAATCTTTGCTCAATATGCTGGTGTATAAGGAAGGCCTTAATAATGGATTACAGACAATGTATAAATGAATTAATTTTTTTATTTACACAAATAAAGGAAAATACTTTCGTTTCGAAAAACGCCAACATGAGCGAGCGAACAATAACAATATTTAGTTCAATTTGTCAATAAGTTAACTAATGCATAGTTCACCGGTCAAAAAACGACATGTCTAAGGATGTCATTTCAGGGTCGATTTAACCCTCCCTCCACTTTTTTTTCATTCATGTTCCCTGAACATCAACGAGTTAGGGGGCGGGGGAGCATTCTGAAAAAAGAGGATATTCAAATTGCCATGTACATTGTTTGCTTAAGAGTCTCTGCGACATATCATTTGTGAGTACGTAAAAAAAAAAGAAAAAAAGAAAGGGAAAGAAAAGAAAAGAAAAAGAAGAAAAAAAAAACGCGTCAGGCATCCCCTGCGTACTCAAATTACGATTTGTCATCGATTTGGGGGGGCATTCTTTTCCTTTTTATGAAAATAGAAATATATAATAAGATAACTTTAAATTACATCAAACAATATCTTTTAATTGAAATATAATTTTTTAAAAGAAATCATCTTTTAACACTTCGGCTTTCTTTTCTAAGAATTTCTAAAAAACTCTTACATTTCTTAACGAATTTAATTAGTTTCCAAATGAGACACTTTTTATGAGGAGAAAGCAGTTTACTGAAACATTTTAAGTTGTATTTGGATTTTATGAACTTTTCAATCATAGCATTTAAAAATAATATTAAGAATTTTATATGTTTTCGATTTTTTTCTGTTATTTTATCAACAATAACTGCGTTTTATAATTGATATATTTCATATTTGCAATTACAGTAATTCACGGTTTTTGAAAAATGGTAATAATTTGCCTTTCAACAAAATTCTCTCATAAAATTGAATAATTAATATTCTGACAAATCAGCAATTACTTTCCGATTCTTTAAAATTTCCACCTTTATTGTACATCTTTATTGCATGTACCTTTATTGCATGTACAATGATGTATAACTTTTTTAAAAATAAATTAATCAGTAAGGGTTCAAATAATCAGTTGAGTCAATCTTTTCCAACATCATTTTCTTGGAAATTCTTCAAAAATTTTAGGCGCATTAATATTATTTAAATTATATTTATACATTTTATAAACCATACCGAACTATTCAATATATTGCTTTTCCTAGAGATGTAATAAGGATAGCGCTTATATAGTTTAACATTATTCAGTAATATTTATTTATTCTTTTATTCACTTTAATAAGTAGTAAAAGCTATTCTATCTCACATACACCATATTTTTTTAGTTTAACATGCAAGCTTCTCTTTGGCAAGTTTATTAGGCAAAACACTAAATGTATCCTTAAGATATTATAAAGTTATTTTGAAATTTTAAGAAAATTATACATTGCCCTCGTCTTTCTGGAACTGAATGAAAAAAGAAATGAGAAGAATTAAATCTTGAAACAGAACATAGCAGGAGTGAACATGTAGAATAAGACTGTGTGCACAACAATGCAACATTAATAAGCATCAATAACGCGATCATTAACATCTTACCGGATTTTTAAGTTCATTTTATAAACTCACCGAAGCAGGATGGAAATAAACACGAAAAGTCTTAAGGATCTTTTAAAATTTATAACAAGGAACCTAAATGTATAGTTACTATGTATTAAATATTGTATTTCTATATTTTACAAGTAAGTATTTTTAGTTTTTACAATATACATATATGCAATTGTTTTTGTTACTTTGTGTTAAAACACCTTTGCCGTCTTTCTGTATGAAGCTTCTTTAAACAACATTTTGAAATTATCAATCGCGAACATTTGAGAATTTACCCTATTATTAAATGTCATTTTAACTATTTTAAATATAGAGAGCTTTCGTTTCATCAATTTTTCTGAATTTTTTTAGTGTGTTAAAAAACGAAAGATCTAGTCCCCAAAAGTCACTAGTTTCAAGAAAATCTCTGAAAATAATCTAGCTCACGATTATATGTGTAATATAATTACATTATTAATTTTTAAAAATATTATGAAAGATTTATAGTTATTAGCCCTCTAATTATCGCTGGAACCGTACAAAAAGAATGACGAAATTGATCTCCCCAAGGTTACAGGTAGAGGGATTAGGCAAAAAAATGACAATTAATAAATTGTAGAGTTGGACTGGGGTGATTTTCAGTGTAAATAAAAAATAATTTAAAAAAGCGATTTCTGAGGGTGATATTAACTACAGATATATAACAATTATTTGAGTAAAGTCGTACAATTTGGCATTTATTTACTACAGTAATAAGTTTGATTTGCTGCTTGCTTCTTTCCCTTTAATATAGCTCATTAAAGGACAATTTTTCAGGAATAAATAAATTTTATTCAACCTACTTACAGAATTTATTTATCTATTAAAAAATGAAGCATGAAAAAATGAGAGCATTTCAGAAGGGATCATAAAGGAAGTGATATATTAACATAAATGATTCATGTAATGGGAGGGCAGGGAAGGGAAGGCAAAGCTTCTGCTATTCTGTCAGGAGAAGTATAATCAGTTCAACATAACTTAGGCTTCCATTTCTTTTCTTGAAAATATTCAATACGCTCTTTTGCCTGCAAGTTATTGCGGTAACTTTAAAAGTAAATTTTTAACTTGCAGCAGTTGGAAAGGAAATTCGAAAACCAAAACCAAATAGAAGTGTTCTATGTTCGCTCAGGTAAAGCAGAATATCTTGTAAATTAAAAGATCAAAGATCTTATTGAAGGATTTTGTCAATACTTTATTTCATTATTTTATCTCTCTCATCTCTAAACGGAAGAATTTAATATACATATATTCCATAACAGTTTTCGGACAGATGGAGGGGAGGGAAACAGATATAAAAGTGATATCATTAAATATATGTTGAATTTTAAGTTGCACAAAAATCTTTATCCAATAAGAGTTTCTCAAATTAATCTGGAAATAATTCGAACTACTAATTCAAAAAATATCATCAGCAACTGTCACTTGAAAACCAAAAACCAAATATCAGTGTTCAATGATCACTTAGATAAAACAGAATACCATGTAAATAAAAAGATAGAAGGTCTAATTGAATAATTTTGCAAATACTTTATTTCATTATTCTCTGTCCCTCTTCTCTCCAAACTGAAGAATTTAGTTTACTTATGTGCTATAAAATTTTTTGATTAATATCCAAATTTGAGCTAAATTCCCCAAATGTTTTATCACTCTTACATTGTCAGTCATACATTTGACAGTACATGAACGGGATATCTCGAAAACACAACGATTTAAAAAAATGAAATTTAATTCTCGAACATATCAGTAAATCTAGAGTAATTTATTAAATTTCGATCAAGCTTATGAAAAGATTAAAAAATCCAAATTTCTTACTGAGTTTTTTTTAACACTATTATGAAACTCAAAACGCACGATCACAATGGCTCAGTATGTGGCAAAATAGTTTGAGACATATTATATTATTCTATGTCAACAATATTATGCATTATTGCGAATATTGTTTAATGCTATGTTGTACAATTTAAGTATGCTTCTAGGGATGCTGTTTTAGATTTGTATTGGCAGTTTTTGAAATATCAGAATAAAACTCAGCCAATATTTTAAAAAAAATATGCACTGAAATTACATTCTCAAAGCTATTGACACATTATTAACACTTACAATGGGAATTATTAGTACTATCAATCCTGTGCAATATTTTTTGTGCTATTCAAAAAATTCTAACTGCACAACGTTTTGTCATGTCCAACATATTAGATAGCTTTCATAACCAGCTTAAAGAAAATTATTAAAATAGAAAATTACAGTGAGAAAGTCTATATTTCTTAATAAATTGTATAGTTTTCACTAAACGATATACATTTAATGAAAACTTGCTATTATTATCTTCCTTAGATTCTTAAAATTAGCCGAATATTTCTAGTTACTGAAAATTTTTAAAAGATTGGGTTTACAATGGCAGCTGGTATTGAATATTTCTCTGAATTTTCTTCAGTCTAGAATTTCCTATTTATATTATGTTACGATTAAGTCTATAATTAAAATCTGTTTCGATGTCAAAGGAAAAAGGTTTATGTATTTCGGAATTATTTTCACTATTTAAATATGCCCATACCTTTAAATTTTAAACTCATTTAAATTTATAATTTTTAAACCTTAAAACAAAATGAATAAAGATACTTTGCCCTAGTGATAAGCAGCTATCCAAATTTAACGATTGAAGATCAATTTTTCTCGAAACATTCAAAAGTTATTTTTTTTCCAATTTAAAACATTTTTTATTGATATATATGATATATATTAACATATATGAATTCAAATATTTAAACTTTGACTCAAAATATTCCAATAAATTTAATAGTAAACCACTTTTTGCGTATTTATCGTAGTTACTTTCTTATATCATCATGATGTTTCATATTTGAAGAAAAATGTTACTATACTTGTTCTGCACTTCATTGCTACATATTATTTTGTAAGGACGTTTTCGGAAATGTTTGAAATTACTTCATACATGAAGTTAGTTTCATCTTCATAAAATGAGTTGCTATCAAAAAAACGCCTTAAAAGCATATTGAAAAGATTTTTTTAATCAACTACTTTGCCGAAGTATAAATGAGCAGTAAGAACTTCAGCTTAAAAACACGTCGAATAAAAGTGGGAGAAAAGAGACAAGATTTCTAGTTTAAATTATGAAGTGAGAAGTAAACAGGGATATATGCTAGACAAAATTGTATTGTCTTCCTCCTTCTCCGTCACTTCAAAACCAGAGCCTCGCACTATTTCTCCCATTTATCCCTCGGGGGTAGATCAGTTGTATTAACCCTGATTCATCCCTTTACCCTCCGAAGGGAGTTGAGCTGTTTTCCTCGTTTGCCCTGGGTGTGAAAAGAGAATGGAGAAACTAGAGTAAAACTGCTACTACTTATTACTTCCTATTATGAAGTACATGCGTTTTGAAGCATTAAAATTTAATTTATAGAAAATAATCTTTTAAAATAGAGTAACAGTTCTTAATATTTCCACTCATCTGTAAAATTTCATTTCGTATGTACTATTATTACAGTAATTTATTATATTATTTTCATTTTCACAACTCTCTGTAGGTTATTATCAAGTGCAACTACGAAATTATTTGCGACATGGGATAGATAACATCCCTAGAAGAAGAAATAGTTTGTGAAAACTTTGTGTTAGATGAAAGTTTTTATTCTGGAAGTCTGTTTTCACATGTCATATTTCTAATAAAATTTAAAATTGTAACTGGATTAATAATTCCTTAATGAGATTAAAAAATAGGGATTCAAATTAATAATACTAAATTTATTCTTTAAATTTAATTAAAATATTCAGATATGAAATTTTACCTATGTCATAAATTTCATTTTAGAATGCATCCATCTAATATGCTTACACATGCTAATTTAAGCACAAAATAATGGGTAGAAAGAGTTTCACATATGATCCTGAATAGTGCACCCTCACAGTCTCATGTAACTTTAAGAAACCATAGAACAAACTTTGAACCTAGAACAAAAATTGATGAAATGAGTAGCCAACAACTTCTTTCCCAGACAAAAAATTCAGAGTTATTAAATTTATCAGAGAAAGTACAGATATCTTCCTGTCTCCCTAGTCTCCAAAATCAAATATCATACAATAAGTGATCAAGGAAAAAACAGCACTACAGTTTCTACTCATTCAACTGCATCCATAATTATCTTTTTAATAAAAATTTTATCTCTTTGTAATTATTAGATAAATTATTTTATAGTAGATTTTTTAACTGCCTTTTCAATTTGAAAAAAAAAATTATCTAAAACCACTTTCTGCTAACACAGTTCTGAGTACTATTACTTTATTTTGAAGGTATGCCTTTCTACTCTCAAATAATGAGAGGGGGCTCCTTTCTGTACAAAACCTCAATAACTATCCTAGGATAGAAAACAGGAGTTAGAACGAAATTTGTCT
>JAPMOQ010000644.1:1253099-1292388 GCA_026543055.1 Argiope trifasciata | reverse complement strand
TATATATATATATATATACATACAGCAGAAATCTCTTATAGAGTCTTGTTTTATGGCTGGTGGGTACAATAAGGGATTAATGAACCCTGTATTAGTGGAGCAGGCTAGAATATATCTTTGAAGAAAGAATATAGCCGTTTAGTCAAATTGATATGTGAATAAAAGGATGCAGGAAGAAACGTTACATCCAACCTCAAAGAAATCAACTTTATCTCCGTCTCAGTACCGTAGATGCAAAATCTATGGCAGTATTATGCTAAAAAACTGTGGCATATAAGACGAAATAGGGCACATGTTGATTACTCCGAAGTATTTCGTTTTTCTAAAATTATAATCCAATAGGTATGCATTTCCATTTTGTATTGAGTAAATAATTTAAAAATGGTAAATAAAATTATATGTTTTATTATATCGATATAAATATCAAGTATATTAATGTATTTGTTATACTAAATAAACATAGAAATATTTGGAAAAAATTTAAAAATACAAATATAAAAAATATTTTTTATAACATTATTGTTAAAATCTTGAATATTAAGAGGGTTGGGTTAATATAATGTACAAAATCTTATATTAAAAATTATAAATTAGAAGAAAATAAATTAACATTCTGATTATTTTATAAAGTATGTTCTTGATCCTATTAAAATTTATTATGCTGAACTAAATTGATCTATTACAGAGGAAGGAAATTTGATAAGAAGGTCTGCACTTTTTATTATTGACTTTTACGAAAATCACTAAAAGAAAATCCAAAAATTTTTTTATCAACAAATCAATCAGCTCTTACCGCAAATAATTATTTCGGATGTTGTTTTTTGTTTTCACTTTACAATATGCTCGGAGATAAGAGAGTCCTGAATATTATACAGTTTTTATTATTTACTTTTAAGAAAATCACTAAAAGAAAATTCAGAGGTATTTTCTTATCAGCAAATAAACAAATCTATCAGTTCTGTTTCCCAATAAATAGTTCGAATCTTTTACTTGTTTTCACTCTAAGTAAAATATTCATCAACTGAAATTGTAGATGAATATTTTACTCATTTTAGATGAATAAATTTTCTTATATGGTAATATATTCACATATTCACTAAGTCAATTTAATAAATTACTATGCTAAAAATATCTAAAACAAATAAAACTATTTTTTTATTTAAAATATGAAGTCGTATTTGCGAATTGTCCTCAAGACGAAAAAATCAAATAAGTAATTAATAAATTGATTCGGAATTTAATGTTGAATGTTGATACAATTTAGGAAAACCTATATAAAAAATTTGTAAAAAACTAGAAATTTTTTATTTACAATAATAAAGAGTAGTTTCTCGAGAGAACTGTGGTTAAATCTTTTTGAATAAATCAAACGAAAATCCTCCCCACAACTACATCAGTAAAACCTCCAGAATCGACTATCTGTGAGATATCCCACACTTCCGGCGAATGAAGTCACGAGGGTGTATCAAAATATATCTACAAGAGAATACTTGTAACTTCTTCATAAGCTATTTCAGTGTACTTCTTTCACTTTACCATTTCCAAAGAAGGAGAGAATTTTTCATGGGCTGAAATTGGAGGGGGGGGGGGATTTGCATGTACATTGGAGGAACCTTCCCAAGAAACAAATTGTAACATTTTATGAAACAATGAATGTCCTTATTGACCATATCTTTAAAAGCTACGGCATACAACGAATCTTCTATTCCTTCTTCATTTTGGGGGGCATGGTCTACTGTTCAAAGTACTATTTTTAGAGATCCAAATAAATAATTTTAAGCCTTAGCCCTTAAATTTTTTCCTAAATATTGGGGAAAGGAATAATATTTCCTACAGAGTATTATTCTATTGTTGTCTAGACAGATAAGGAATTACACCTATCCCCCGATTTACATGGCACTCGGTTTACACGATTTCACTTTTACACGGTTTTTAAATTTGCACCGACCCGGAATTCATCTAGCATCGAACTTGAATCGCATCAACCACTATCGAGTGATGAAAGTGATATCATACCAATCAGGAATAAAAGATGGAGAGTCTACGAAAGTGATAACAGTAACTAAATTTCTGATTAAATTTTTTAATTTATATTTCTAGTTTCTATATGTAAAATGAATTACATAAATATACCTTATATTTTTGTTATTTTATAAATAGACAGTTATTTTTATGTTTTTAAGATATATTTAGTTTTATTTTACGTTGAAATAAATGACAGAATTATGCACATTTTAGTTTGTTTTCGATTTACACGGTTTTACGTATAAGAATCAACGATTTCGATTTACACGGTTTTCTAAGGAACCTATCTTCATTGTAAATCGGGGGATAGGTGTATAAGGTTTAAGATAAAAATACACCCAAAATATTATCTGAAATATTATTTACACATTTGATTTCTTTATATAAATTTGCAAAGTCAAAAATGGGTAATGATTGGATTTTCATATCTATAATTTCATTTTAGAAAGCTTGGAAGAAATGAATACATTTTAATGTGTTATACTAGTTCCTATTTCTTTACATAAATTTTTGAGTACATTTTTGAAACTAAGCCATAAAATATATTATCTTATATTAAGAAAACTTTTATGATTTTAAATAAATCAAGCAAAATGAAAAACAGCACATTACTTATTATTTAAGCAAATTCCAAGTATTTATTATATCAAAAAATGAGAAAGTGGAGCAAATACACAAAACCACCAAAGCAGCACAATTTTTTTATTCTCATCGCGTATTTTTTTATAATATTGCCAAAGAGCACGATTAACCCACTTTCGGAACAACTCTCACATATATAACTCATTTGATGTTTTCTGTCCGACTTACGTTTCAACGTGATAACAGGAAAACTTTCAATCTAATCCCCAAAGAAAGGAAATTGCACCAATCGTGCCGCTGGGTTGATTTTGCTTGATGGAAAAAGAATATAAATCTTCAGTGGCCAGGAAGGAACATCAAGAACATCTTTTGTTATTCAGTCCGATTATTTGTTATTAGCTTTGAAAAGTAAGCATTAAATCTATTTCTTGAAATAAAACTCTAAACATTTCATCATTTGGGACCCAATTTGCTTATATTTAATCAAACATATTAGTTAAAGATTTTTGATAAAATTTGTATCTTCCTGATGAAATATTAAATGATTAATATAAAAATAAAATATTTTTAATTCAATGGAATCACCCACATTTAAGGATTACATTATTTTTTCCATATCATGAAAGCGTTAGTTTCTCGTATTTTGGTTTCAATTACTAAGTTTTAAGGATTTACGTTTTTTAGATGACCTTGTTTTAATCTTTTTATTAAAAGAGAAACAAAGTCCTCTGTGAGATAATCATAGGTATAAATCAAAACTTCGTTCTACCACAATTAAATCTGGGATGAGCATATCAAATAAACATTCTTAGCCTTGTAATTGATTTTTCTTACATTTTTGATATCTTTAAAGTGCGTATACATCATTTAGAAACCTTTCTTATAGTTGTAATTTTATTTATGAGAATGCCAAATTTTTCCTAATATAAATTCTTTTCCTGACTCTTCCGAATATAATTTTTTTTTCATTTATTTTATTTTAAAGATTAAATAACAAAAATGTATCGCAAATTTGTAGCCTTTTTAATCATCTTTTGTGATTAATTTATTTGAAATATTTTCGCTAATTTTCGATAGAAAGAATTGATTGATGAATTTTGCTGGCTTTATTTTGTCAAAGATGTTACAATTTGAAACTATTCAAGAATTATTAGGAGGAAAACTCCTTGATTTTAATCAAGAGCTTGATATATAAGCAGATACGCTTCGATCCAATTTGCTCCACCATAACATTATGAGAAATGACGAAAGAAACTTTTTGGAGATGGAGCTCTGCTCAATTTAATGACAGTGAATATTTACATGTATTGTATTTTCTATCAGAAAATTTGAGCTGAAATACAAAGGAAATATTATAAATAGGTTTTATATTTTAGAAAAATATTACCTATTAGAGCTGTCAATTTGATTTTATTGCACAAAATGAACCAATTTTGTTATTAGACAAAATTTATTTTGAGGAATTATTGAGATATCATTAATTAAGGTCTATATAATCAATGACAATCTGCGTCTATATATTGATTCCTGGGTAATGAATATTAATTCAATTTTTAACTGCACAAAAGTGAACTTCCACCCATTATTAAAACATGTTTGGATACTAGAAAAAATACGGCGCTTTAATTTAAATTAAAGATAAAATAATGGAGAAATTTTTTGGAATTGTATTTCGAATTCTTTAATATAAATAAAGCTTTATAATACGTATTGGTTGGTTCGAAATTTCTCAAAAAATCATTTTAAACGTCACAATTGCTTAGATGTCCTGAAATTACATATAGAGAAACACTTATACAACATCGTAAACAAGAGCTTTCGTTGAGAATTTATCATATCATCTCATTTAAATTGCTATTAGAATTTACTATTATGAAATATTGCTTCTATTTTACATTAATGACAAAGTCGATTCTTTTCAGCTTCACCAATTATATTTCTGTGCGTTATTGCCATTTATGCATACAAAATCAATCAGTGATTTTTGTTCAAATTCGAAAACATGATAACAAATGTAGAAAAGGGTAAATAATGAGTGCAATAAAAGATTAAATAAAACAACTTTTTTTAAACAAAAAAAGGGATTTTATCGAAAAGTTTTAAGTTTTTTTTTTCTATGGTTGCAATTGATATAATTTCGTTATTTAGTTAATTTTTAAGTCTTGATGTAAATATTACTAGAAGTGATAATAATTTAGAAAAAAAACCACAGATGGAGAGAACTGAAAACTGTGATTTCTTCTGAAACGATAAAGATTTTATAAGCATTGACTTTTCAACGAAAGAAAAAACGCCTTGTGAAATGTTGATTGAAATGAAATTCTGTGGAAATGAGAATTATCACAATTAGAGACAAAATCAAATTGTCCTTGACAGCTAACATGTTATTAGAATTCTCGTGACAATTAGCATTTTTTTTAAATACAAATATAGTACTTGAATTAATATTAATTGCCCTTTTTTACTATTTCTCTCACGATGCAGGACTCTGCTTCAAAATTAACACGTTTGTTGCATGACTCATGCGTGTAATCGTGATCAGCTATCCAATTAGATGATTCCTGCTTTGTCACTAAAGTTGAGAAGGAATCATCTAACCAGATAGTAAATATGATTAAATCATATTTTTGGCGTAAATCCTACGCGAGTCACAAGGCAGCCAACGTGTTTGAATTGATTATATATCTAACCTTTACTAGTCTTATTTCAGAAAGTATCGAAATAAGGGCTGTCACTTTGATAGCGAATGGGTGGTGGGTGTTATTCTGTTTCCTAATAATCTAGAGTTTCTTCGAAGCTGCGTTGCCAGGTGATCTTAATCAAGAACCATATTTTATTGCAATCATTAAACTTGAAACAGACCACTTCTTATAACTATTATCCCTCAATATAAGCTCGTAATCCTATCTGTGGATCTCGTCAAAATGGTAATGTCAATGTTAAGTTCAAAAACTAACAGCAGAGCTGCTAAAAAATAGAAAAATGATCTTTCCATCGATCTGCTTATCATGAATTGGTTATCGTTCAATTGTAAATTCTTTGTAAATTGAGATCAGCAGATTGGAAACAAAATCGTCAATTATATTTCAGTACCTGAAACCTTCACTTGAAATTAATTTCATCTTGCAATAAAAGTACTAGGAGAAAATATAATAGGGAGTAATAGTTACCATCTGCGTGGTATATAAAAAAATGAGTGATTCAGCAACGGTTTTTCGAGAAAGTTCGCGTGTCATCATTATCCCTCTTTGTCTCCATTATATAAATATTCGTTCCAGCTCTCATATTGGTAGATTAATATTATGTTCGTTTAAAACAGTAGAATAGAAGCAGAAGATGAATCCCGGGGAAATTGTGGGCGTTTTTATCTCCCCACTCATCATTAGTGGTTTAACAAAATTAAATGTCTCTGATGCATGCTGTGCATTTTCCGCCGGGTCACCATATTTGAAAAGGGAACATAAACACTAGGGTTTTGCCTTCGCAAAATTGATTCTTTGCATATTCTTGCTTCATTTTCGACACTGTGCCTCTATTTTACAGACTGCACTTAGTTTGTATACTTACTAGTTAATAAGCATTGAAAAGAAATATCTTCCACATTGGCAACAGTTAAATTCATAATTTTTCTTTTCAACAGCTTGTAAGAGGCTTTAAAATTAATACAAAACATTAAAAAAATTCTAATTTTTGAGACAGACAGTGAAGTAGATAAGTTTTGGACGGTTTAATGATATACTATTTTATGTTTGTAAGTCAAAAGATATACCCATTTCCTGTATAATTTAAAATCTCATACAGAATACAAAGGAAACAAGAATTATAGAATCCATTCATCATCAACATCACTACCCTCATCAATCACTCATTTAAATGCAACATAATTTTTAAATCATGCTTTTTGATAGCTTGTAAAATATTTTTTTATTTTAAGAATCAAATATTTTCAAAATAAATCTTGGATTAGTAATACGTTGGATTATTTAAGTTCTGAAGTACATTACTTTCCAAAAGGTAAAAAAAATCAGAAAAAGTGTGATTGGATTATCATGTATAAGGAAATGTTTATAAAAATAATACAGATGCAGCATCATAAATTTGCTTTTTCAACAGCTTACAAAAGGCTTTTGAAATATTGCAAAAGTATTCTTAAAAGGTTTCTAGCATTTAATAATTTTTAAATTTTTAGGGCTGACATTGAAACAGTTAAGTTTTGGATAATTGGATGATATACCGTTTTATGTTTTGTACTCCAAAAAAGGTTACAAATAAACCATTTATAAATCGGGATCTAATACAGAATATAACGAAAACAACCAAACTTTACATGATAGACTCTCCATTAACATCCCTATCAACATAAATCACCCAGATAAATGCCAATAATTTTTTAATCATATTTTTTGAAATTTTTTAACTATCTTTTATTTATGGAAATAAGTATTTGATAAAATAAATTTTGGTCAAATACTTTGGAATATTTAAGTTTAGAAGCCAATTGCTTTCGAAAAATTAAGAAAAAAATATCAAAAAAATGTTATTGTATCATCAAATATAAGTAAATGTTTCTACAGATAATGAAGATACAGCATATTAATAAAACATGCGTACTAAAAACGCTGCTATCACATAACGTTATTAGGCAAGTGATCAAAAGCAGAGTTTAAGGGTGTCTGTAAATTAAAAAAGTAGGAACTACCTAACGAATTCTAGAAAATCATTTTTTAGATATGAGCACGAAAATCAATTAAATCGAAATCAATCTATATAGCAAATGGTTGATTGTAAAATTCATTGTAATACATATACTGTGAATTGAATTTTTAGCAAGAGAATCGGATTCTAAAAGACACATCCGAGAAAAATCCATATTTACAAGTGTTCTTGTGACCTCTACGATCTCAGTTAATTGCCAGGACGCATATAATCTCTACACTAACCTACCTCCAATCTTCTTTTGTAGAAGAATATATTAAACCTATCCTGATGAAATGTGGACAAATGGTTTCATGAAAGAGGATTGTATGCAAGACACTCCGTATTTTATTTAATTCAAATGCCACATGACCGAAATGAAAGGTTTCACAAGGAGCTACACATGACAATGTGTGTGCACGTTCAGTACAGATTTCTTCTTTGATGATGAATTCGAAATTTATTTTTTTAACAATTTAAGTTTATTTTCCCCCATAAAAACCGATAACTTACTATTATCCCAGTCTGAACCCATGAAAGAGACAGATTTGACAGACCCAGTGCATATGTATGAATAGGTATCTCTTTGGATGTATACACTGACCTGTATATCGTCCCAAGAGGTACCTTTAATGCCTGATAACTAATATTCTTGATCAGATTATTGGTCTTTACGTATATACAGTCTCTGACTTTTCATCTTTCAAGATGATCATGCTAGACCACATAGACCTCAGTAGGTGGAGAATTAGCACCGTAAGAGTATCATGTTTAGTTTGAGTCATCCTACCTGTTCTCCGAATTGGAACCCAAATGAACATGTTTAGGATGCTCAATGGAGAAATATTTCTATATAAATTAATCCTTTCATAATCTTCCAATTACATCGACATACAAACGGGTTTTTCTGATAAGGCAATAAAACCTAACCATTCGAATTAGGAAAATCTCTGTTGTTCTTTTATAATTGTTAGAGATTATCACATATTCAAACCAGGAGCTGAATTTTTAATAACTATTTTTCGTTTAGTATAGTTTTAATACAAAAAACTCCTAAAAATTTTCCTTTGTAGCTAATTTTTGAAACTTCCTTAATTTCCAAATAATAGAAAATGTCAATCAGCATATAAAACTCCTTCTGTTATGTTATAGCTCATTCTACTTCCAACAGTTTTTTTTTCATTAGAAATTACACCGCCAAAATAAAATTTAAACTTTTGTTATTTTTATCTGTCACAGTTAAAATTTCATACTAAGTCATGATGATTTTCAAAAAGATTTGAAATTTATAATTAAAAGAGTTCCTTCGACACATGAAGCTCCATAGCTACCTATTTTAACATTCATAACTACTCATTTTCATTTCTTTTCTGTAAAACATTTTAACTTTGAGATTTTAAACAACTTTTGATATTTTTATTTGTTTCTTATTGCTCCTTAAAGTCAGGGTGAGGAACGCACCCGTATATTATTTGTAGCTATTTCAAATCTAGTGGAAGTCACAGTTCTGTCCACCAGTGTAGTTAGTGTTAAGAATCGGTAATATTGTTTTTCTGAAATATTAGTAATATCGCTTAAAAGAAAGATTAACAAGCATTCTAAGTGGGTGTTGAAAGTATAGAAGGTGATAGATAAATTATTCTTGATTTTTTTGGCCATGTGGCATCAATTTCGGCGACTTTGGTGTTGAAACTACAAAAATTATGACGATGTCACTCTTAAGAGCTAAAATCCTCGATCGTTCTACAAAATTAGCTATCTAGTAAAATAGAATATTTAAGAGAGAATAAATGCCAATTTTCTGCTTAGAATATTCATAACAGAGAGAGATTTTCACTTATTTCACAACATCCACTGTTGTACTGCGTTATTATTTAATTAGAGACATCTCGTCTGCAAGAGTGCTGCTAATGTCTCCAAATGCTATTTTTTGGGTATATATTTTTACTATGTTACCCATGCTTTATGTTTTCCAGAATATTCATAGAATAAAATGTCGTTACCTGTAATTCAGCTTATTGGACTTCTATTACCGTACGCACATCTGATGATTTCCGTATCATTGGCTTCAGGAGAGGGATCTGCAGTAAATGGTGTTCGCGAGAACTCAAGGGATGGTGATTGCGAAAGACGACCTGACTGCTTTTTCTTTGATATACGGAAGAAAGCCTGGAGAAAACTATGGAAGTAGTACAAGAAAAAATGCAAGGATAGATACGATCTGGATATTAAAATGTGAAAGAAATTAAGAAGAGAAATCCGCGATAGCAGAAAAAAAGGAAAAACCTAATATAAACTGGGAAGGAATAGTCCAAAAATTCATTCAGAACCAAACTGAAGAAATTGAAGACCATGCTGATAGATTCATAGGAATAATAGAAAATATCCGAGCTGTAAAAAAATAAATAGGAGAAGTAAAGCATGAAATAGAAAAAAAAATAACAGATGTATATAAAAAAAGTGAAGAGAAATTTGATGAAGTCTAAAGTTGAAATGAAAATCAGCAATATCGATAGGAGACTAAGGTATTGTGGTATCAAATCAAATAAATTTTCGACAAGTGCAGAATTCGAGCATTCCACACTAACTTCCTAGCCCTTGGAATTCGACGGACAAACATCATGGCCTCCTTTCAAGATTAAATGATGTTGTGAGTGCTACAAATGGGCAGATGGATGGATTTCGAACAGACCGACCAACTTGTAGTGCCTTCCCAAGAATCAACGGGGATTGACAAGGAATACCAGATATTAAATTGAAAAAACCAAACTACTGTCGAGAGGGCTCTGAAATCTCGTTTTGTATACATGCATTTCACTCAGTTCTAATAAACTGAGCAATAGACAAGAAGCCAAAAGACAGGGGAGAGAGTAATTAATTTTGATATCGACGTGCAGCGATCAATGAGACGGACCTATTCCGACTGCCTTTTGGAAATCCGGAAAATATTGGCAGTCCAGTACCACGTCGACACCATTATAGTGGCGATACACAACTTTCAACAAGCTTTATGGATGTAAATTTGAAACTATTTTTGCTTGTAGTATGAAGTGTAAGAATGTGAAACCTGTCTCGGACAACTAGATTGGGAAAATGTATTGTTGTGATTGCTTAGCAATATTCTTTTTGGAAGACCGAGTCATACATCCTCTACCACGAATGAAAGTTTGAATAATTTAGACGCCCTTTTTGTAAACGTGCATGCACCTGCCAAGGAGAAATTTAATATGCCTTGTCAGTGAATGGTGTCTCGTTACGTAGTCAGAGCTATCAGTTTCAGGGCGGTGATAAAGCCTGGTTAAATACTCCTGAATTTCGGAGAGTTATATGTCCGAAGCTCCATAGAGCTTGGAAGAATTTTATTGCAATGTTAAAAAATATAACAATGTATCTACTGAGGTCGTGCAAAGTGAAACCAAATGCCATTCTCATTAATTGGCTATCTGCATCTCGTGTTAATGAATACAATTATATGGTATGAGACTACTGGGTTATGCACTTTCTGAAAAGGGGAACATCTTTACGAATCTGTAACGTTATTTTGCTGCAATATTAGTTTTATCGCCGAAAACTGATTTATAGATATTTGTAATAAATTCTGAAGGGAAGCCATATCAATTATCTCCGCCATTGGGGAACTTTTGGAGATTATTTCAGTGATAAAAATGTAAGTTCTGGAATTACAAGAATTAAGGCAATATTTCTTATTCGGCAATTCGCCGAATTAATTAGCAATTCGCTGTATGCTAATATGTTGCAAGTTTCCACATATTCTGTTCTTTGTGTATACCTTAGCTGTGACTTTTTCACCTCTGCTCTATGTTATCCGGAATTTTCGTAAAAAAATCTCCTTATTTCTTTATCCCGCTTATTGGACTTCCCTAGATATACATCCATGGGGTGATTTCCGTAGCAATATCTACAGTATTTATGTAATCTAAATCTATCATTAGGCTCTTTAACTTTTACAGTACGTCCATTCCCAGTATATAAAATTAGAAAAAGAATTTTTAAATAAAAAAATTATGATTTTTCACACGTTCTATTGACACTCTAAAGACAAGAATATCTAACATCCATATTCTTATTTTTAATACAAATATGGGGAAGTTTTAAATTTTCCCGATATTAGTAAATAAAATTATTTTGGTTTTTGGAAACAAGTTCCTTAAAAATAATTCTTAAATCATTTATAATCAAGGAGTTATTAAAAAGCAAAAAAATGTTTTAATCTCCTCATTATTAAAATTAAAAAAAATATTAAAAATTTCATGAAATATTGAAATTATAGCTAAAAAGTCTTAGATTATACTTCAGTATAAATCTTATAAAAATTCAATGAACTTTTATGCTTCATTTATCGAGCAATTTTTGAGATTAATTTCAAGAAAAATATGCATAAATAAATTTTCCTTTTTCGAAATGTATAAGAGGAAAACGGATATTCGTAAGAGGAGTTAAAGTTAGGTTTTCAACTATTTGTAAAATCCACGACTTATATTAACTGAAAAAGCTAATGAAATTATATACAACTTCAAATTGTCTGTGAAGATTGAATAGCACGATTAAAATATATGGAATGAGAAACAAAATTTTAAATACACAAAACTCTATTATTCATTTCAGAACATAATATAAAAAATAATCATTTATAAAAGACATTTTAAAACCCTCCCCCCCCAAAAAAAATTACATCAAGTTGATGTTTAGCATAGTTATGTTAAAGCACCGTTTTAAACCATTATTAGGCTTATTTCGGGACAAACCTTGTAATTTTAAGCCATGATCAAGTGACGGAGATGACATCTGAGTTAGCACACCTATCTTCAAGTTTTGCGCTACACCAGGGGAGGAGCAGTTGGTTTCAGCGGATTTGGCAAACAGCATGCCTGCTTAAATAGCTATTCTTGATGGAATTAGATTTCGAGCCTCAAATCTTACTGCCTCAAAGCCTAGAACTTATGATCGTTTATACTGCAATTCATTTTATATGATAATGATAACCTTCTAGAATAATATGTCTCATCATAAAACGGATAATTTTGATTTACAACAATACTTCTCTCGAAAAAATTTCATGCATAAATTTCAATAAATATTTTTTCACTAAATATATAGAATATTTAGAATATAATTACAAAAAAAAAAACATAAAAAAATTCTAAACTACAATCTGTAATCAATGCATCAAGAAAAAAAAATACTTAGATCATTAGAAAAAGATACTGAAACAGAAACTTTCACCTGTAATAGAAAAAGCATTAACATAATGTTGCATTTTCATTTTCTAAGTTCCTGTATAAAACAGCAAAATCTTTTTCAAACTTACTACCATTTACACTTAGCTAACTATAAAAATCTTCATTTTATAGGAATGGAAAGAAACAAAACTTACCATTTCTTAGATGATGAAAAACAAAGGTATTTTGCCTCTAGCACATCCGAAGTCATCTATGAAGTCTAGTTATATAATAAAATAATAACTTACCTTTTTTATGGTCATTTACATTCTTAATTTCTGATGGTGCAAAAATGAGCTATCTGAAACTGTACCTCTTTTTTTGAGAAGATATTTTTCCTGTTTTTCCTTTAGAATTAACAGCTAATGTCTCTTATTTTATAAAATTCTAAATTTATATAAAATGCACTTTATACATCTTATAAAGTAGAATTTTAAATATTCATATTTAAACATAAATTTTTTTAAATTAGTTTGAATATTTTTTAAAAAAAAAAACAGCCAATTTCTCTAAAACAAAAAAACTATTCAATATATTCATTTAAATGGAAAGACACCGTTTACTGTTTCATATCTTCATAGGCTAGACACATAATTAACAATTTTAAATTAATATAGTATGGATACCAATAATGATGATGGTTAATATCTAGAATATTGCTCCTCGTTGCCTTTAGTTACCAAAAATAACCCTAATATAATTATGATGGCTTTAAAGAGATTTGTGAGAGGTGTTGCACAAGATTCTAGAGTTTAACCTTTTCAAAATTAAATACGCTTTGATATTCATTTTTTTTTTATCAAAAAGACTTACTTGAATTGATGAGGTATTGATTAGTCACTCCAGGGTGATCGACGTCGTGAATAGCTGCAGAAAACAGTATGGCCAGCACTTCCAGATCAGTGAAAACTGACTATAGTAAATGGAGAAAAATAGAGACATTGTAATGGATGATCGCTAATATATTGAATATTATAATAGAGATTTTAGCATTTCAATAACCTTACTTAACATAAAAAAATGACGAAGCAGAAAATATTGAAACACAAAAGCTTGTGCTTATATAAAAGATGAGCCTTTTACGTACTACTTAGAATTCATGAAAATATTTTAATTCTCATTAAAGAGCTACATATATAATTTTAGTAAAAAATTTAATTTACCGCTAAACACTTACATAACATAATACTTATAATGCATGCTATATAGTTAACTGCTTTGATTAGGATTGCTACTGATTTGGAGATCTTAATTTTCTAGTAATGACACAGATTTATTAGAGTTTATGAAGGCTGCAAATTTTTTATGTTAAAAGTAGAAATTGGCATAACATCAATTTTTATATCATTCTTTATAATTCCATACAAGGGGTATTATATTTTTTACTCGATATCTTTTCTGACTAAATATCCCCGCTTTCTTTTAAATCTATCTATTCTATTTTAAATCTATCAAATTTTATCGCAACTAAAAATAGAAAAATAATTTCCGCAATAATTTGAAATCGAAACAGTTAATCAATACTATACTAGTACCTTGTAATGACTTAATCTGAATATTCAGGATTATGATACAAATTTTAGTTAATCATATCGAAAAATCTAAAAGAAAATAGCGCTATGGACATTTTCACGGTTTTTAATTATTTTAGGCAACCTCTCTAGCCAGTAGCGTTCCTCATTTCGAAAATTTGAAAGAAAATAGCGCTATGGTCATTTTACGATTTCTAATTGTTTATTGCACCTTCTCTAGCCAGTAGCGCTCCTTATTTTTAAAATCTAATTTTAAATAATTATTTTCTTACCTCCAAAGCTGGCATCATAAGTAGAACATGCACTGACTGTGTGACATCCGCTGCATGACTACTGTTGTGATACGGAACAGTCAAGTAATGATCTTCCAGATTTAGCAAGAAATTGATCAAAGTCTTTGATGGGATTTTGAAAGTCTTGCAGAGGTCCCTTTCCTGTAAATTTTTTTTTTCAATCAGACGATGGAAAAATAATATATTTCATAGGAAATCTGATAGTTACCTGATAAGTAATTAAAAATTCATGATTTATATTTTAAATAAAAGTTGCCAAAATTTATTTAAAAAATAGAAATTATATTTAACATTAATGTGTTAGATTATTAAAATAAAAAAAAAACACTCTATTGCGATTTCAAGCTTCAAAAACTAAATATTTCTCTTTTGATAAAAAAAAATTCACAATTTTTTAAATTTAAAATAAAAAATATATTTAATTGAAACTTAAATCCTTTTTTGAAGGATGAAGATTTTGAATGTCACTTAAAAAGGATTTATCTAAGTTCAAAGATACATATGAGATAGTTTCCTTTTAATTGAAAAAATTCCAAATAATGTTTACTAAAATATAAAGTCATCATTTTTCAAATTAGCAAAAGATTTTAAAAATAATCAGAATTATAAAAAAAGTAATTTTATTTAAAATAAAACACAAAAGAAATTAACTATTAGTGCCACAATTTAATTCGATTGATTGGCATCATGAATTATTATTTTTTAAAAATATTTTTAATTAACTCTAAAATGGCAGTGCGCTATGCAGACAATACCAGTAGCATTTACGCGCAAAATCTTGTAGAAAATAATGCAAATTATAAAAAAAAACCATTCAGAAACCCTTCTATTTCTTAATCCATCACAAAAAACACATAATGGAAAACAGCAGCGAAAAGGGATATGCAGCTATTTTTTTTTTTTAAAAAAAAAAGATTAGATTTTCTTTTTGGTAAAAACTCATGACTCTCAGTTGAAATCAATGAATTTTTCTCCGTATATATTTTTTATAAACGAAACTTTAAAATATAATTTAAAATCTGCTTACTCTAAATATTTTGTAAGCAACCGCCGTGAGTGGATGATTATTGGAACATTCGGCTATCCTAAAAATATCCACTCCCCAACGGTCGACATCCTCCAATAGCTGAAAAAATAAAAAGGACAATTCACAATTAAACATTTTGCTCAATTCTTATTAATAATCTTTCACAACAAGAACATCAAGACAAAAAAAGATCAACATTTTGATTTTTCGGAAAAACTTGTTTCAATTTTTTCATTATTTATTGGATTTATGAATTTTTCAGTTACTTGTCTCATTTGTGGTATTATAGTTGGAATATATGTATATAAAGGTATTATATAGGTATATAGCACTGTATTATAGTATAGGAATTATTTTTGATTTATTTTTCTTACGATGGAATGAGTTTTATGAAATTGAATTGCACAGAAATATAGTGCAACTATATTATAAAACTAACTGGTGCATCTCCCACTGCCTAACAATAAATAAAAACTATACAAAGTTGTTCCTTTTTTTCCTTGTTGTTTCTGGCTAAATGAATTATCAGACCACCATTAAAAATTAGAAATCTATTTATAATATTTCTTCTATTGATAAATAGATTCTATTCATAAATTAAATCCATTGATTGAATATATATCAATCTATAGTTTGATTTTTCAATCATTAGTTAATAATGAGAAATTTAGCTTTAAATTTAAAAAATTAAAATGTTGAAAAATGTTAATGCTAAAAATATCTGGTTTAGAGAAAAGGAAAAAATCCTACCTCTCCCAATTCGTCTTCTCTTGGAGTTTCAATGCCGTACTTGGGAAGTACAGTGAAACTGTTGCTATGACAAACAGTTTTCTTGATTCCAGAAATTCTGGACATCGCTTGACCAGCGCGACCTTTTGACTTAGGAAGAGGAGCCACTGTAACTTCTTCAGTCTCTTCATCCTCTTCTTTCAAGGTGTCCAAATCGAATTCCTGTTTTTTATCTAACCGATACAAAGAAAATTGTTGACATTTTGTATGTAAGATGTAGTACTAATAGCGGAAAAAAGATAATCACACTCACCGTTTATTTCCTTACCTAAGAAGGTACTACAAATGTAATCCGAAATCTGACTTCCAGATTTTGATTCGGATGAAAAATGACTCAACTCTTTGTTGAGCATTTTCTTGAACTAGAAAAAAAAAAACAGAATAAAATTCTTAGTTCGATAAATAAAGAAATCTTTTACGTTTTATCCTTTTTTTTTGGTTTCGGCAACCATTAAAATATTTCAATGAAACTTTCAATGAAAATCTTTTTGTGGCCAAAAAAGTCTTTCCTAATAGGTTCCGTAAGTTAAGATGAAATTTAAAAGTAAGATTGATTAGTTTACTTCATTAGCAGCCCGTTTCGAGTAAGCAGAAGGCTATAGGGGGAAAGGTATCTTAATGTCGAAATATAAAATAGTGAAATACTAAACATTGAATTTTGTAAGAAAAACTCATGTTATTTTGCATTTAGAAATCGGATTTAAATAATTTGTTATTTTCTTTGCTACATAAGTAACATTCGACATATTCAAAGGGTAAAGATGTAATTTTAAGGAAAAATTGTCTATTTTACGTGATTATCAGCCTCTAGGAAGCAGAGAGCTATTACGGCAGGGCATCTTAATGTCGACTGATAAAATGCTGAAATATTAAAAAGTGAATTTTGTTAGAAAAATAAGTTTTATTTTAAATTTAGAATTCAGATCAAAATAATTTTTTATTTGCTTTGTGGCAGAAATAGCCTCCGATAGATTACATGTTAGGATGAAATTTTTGAACTAAGACTATTTTGCTTGATTATCTACCAATTTCTAGGAAGCTAAGGGCTATTTGGGTTTGAGAAGGTCGTCATGATGTCGAATTGCAATAGCCATGATGAAGGCTGCATTTCCAAACGACTCTAACGCATTGCACACCTACTAACATATTTATGTGTCACATTGATTTATATATGCTACGCATCTTCAACTGAATCTAGCAACGTTTATTATGAAGAGGATTATGAGGAACTTCTAAAATAATAAATTGAAAGCCATTTTTTATTTGTTTGTAAATAGGGAATAGATGATCGATAGTAGGCAATGCTGAAAACGGTATTTTTAAATTTTTCATTCTCTACTGTAGAGAAGGAAATTAGTCATGGAACTTCAAAGAAACTGGTTTTGTTTCTTCTTTTAAATTTGGGAATAACAAACTGAGAGAACGGTGAATAAGCGGGAATATATAAAAATGCAACATTATTTATCATCCAATCTTGAAACAGAAATTTTCCTCCAAATAAATGCAGCCATTTTTAAATTAGAAAATGAACCTATACAAATAATTAAGTAGGATTCTAATATCAGCAAAACAGTGAAATTCTAGACTTAGCGGGGGTCGTTTGCCTAAATTAAATTTTTTTTTTCCAATTTAGACAATTTAACCCAAATTAGGTGTAGGCTCCAGACTTTGCAAAACCTTGCAATAAATATTATATCAAAGAATAGTAAAATTGTGAATTAAAATTTGCAATAATTATTTGTCCAGTAAACTTTTGTTTAGTTGGAAAGATTACTTAAAAAAATTAACTTATAAAGAACCCATAAACGATTTCTGGGGGCTAAAATAATATTAAAGAAAAATAAATGAAAAAATCTTAGTTTTTTCCCATTTTTGTTAGCATGCTTGTTGATGAAAATATTTATATTGCAATAATACCCTTTACTTAAAAAATTATCTCATTAATTTAAATAAAATTCTTCTGAATATTCTTCGATATTCAAAGTGTAAGCAAAGAGTAAGACACCACCCTAAAAAAGCATTCGAATTAATTCATCTTATCTTACTTTACTGAATGCCATGTCGCCGACTGATCGGTGAGCTTGAATAGTCTCAAGCTGTTCCAAACACCAGTCCAGTTCCTCAAGTGTTTCTTCAGCCAGTCTCTGATGTTCTTCCTCTGTTGATCAAAAGGAAACGCGTTAAACGTCATTTAAAATTTAAATTATTATTCAGAATAGAAAAGTTCTGGATAGAAAGTCTCCGGCAATAGTTTAAATTGGACGTAAACATCTTAATTTTCTATAACAATCATCTGTCAATGATATGCAAAATAAATTAGTTTTAAAGATGTTTACTGCCTATAAAGTCGTTATTTATTATTTTTAAAGTGGATATATTTAAAAACACATTTATGATTAATAGCCTCTCTGAATTAAATACAAAACTTTTCACATTTTCTGTAGATACTTTTAATAATACATTATGATTTTTTTAAATTTACTACTAATAAAATAATTGAATATTGAATTAATAAGAAGAAATTAAAGACCAAATTAATGCTTAAAAACAAAATAACGTCAAAAAGTAAAAGTAAAATGCAATTTTAACTATCAGAATTTTCTGTGATTTTAATGCTCTGAAACAAATGTAAGCTCTTTTTTTCTAAGAAAATCAGGTTCATTTTTCTATATTTGGGCGTTTATTTCATGTTTTAAATGCTAAATTTAGTAGCTGATTTGTCTGTCAATTCCTTAAATAGTGGTTATGAAATCTTGTAGCTGTGAGTTCCTAATATTAACACAATATTTATGCATTTTTAAATATTAATTATTAATTAATCAGATATTTATTACATTCTGGTTCCTTAATAAAGATCGCAGTACCAGCATGAATTTGAAAAAAAAAAAATAATTGTATTACAAATTTCTTGATAAATAAAAAACGACAATTCCTTCCACTTGGAAAGATGCATTTAAATTAATTATTTATCAGCAAATAATTATATTTCTCACTTTTTCAGCTAATAAGAGCATATCTAAAAATGTGGGCTTATTTCCTTTTTGCTAGTATTGTCTTTATCGTTGTAACATAGATTTACTTCAGTTTAGAAGGACTGCTGTTAAGCAAGGATATGTCAAGCTTTGCTAATTAACATGCCCTTTGTATGGTAAGAAACTTTAACTAAAACTTTGTGAATCCAGGGTCTATTTATTTATTGAGTTCAGTGCGTATAATTTACATTTTAGAGAATCGCAGGTTGTATAAATACAGTAAAGTGAAGTAGATTCTAAGCACTATGTTAATTAAAGAGTAAAAGAGCATTTCATTATTCATAGCTAATCAAGAAACATTAGACTTTCTTTTTAATGATTACAAAATTGCTTTTAATAAAGTAAAAAAAGAAGTAAATACGCTCTTTTAAACCTATGAAAAGGTTACCTCCTACCTCAGAAAAAAATTATTACAGATTCCATGACCATTGATATATTTCTGGTTCATTTCGATTGGATACGCACGTATTCAAAAATTCAATTTCAATTAGATCAATCATTTCAATGTCAAAAGGAATTCACGAAACTTCTACGTTTATTGGTGGCGCCATCTAGAATATGATTTTAGATCTATAGCAAATTTTTCCCTTTTTCTCAAGACATCCAGATTTATAAAATGATTTGTTGGTTAATTTTTCAATTTTTAATACTGATGTTAGAATATTTTATATAGAATAAAAAATGCGCGCATGGTAAATAATGGTCTAAATAACTATTTGTTCAAAAGATTTTGCTCTGGTATAATTATCAAACTAAAATCCTTATAATAACTTAAGCCTTAATAAAGCCTTATAAAACTAAAAGCCTTCAAGCAGTATAATGCCTTGAACAACACATTTTTATTCAATTAAAAAGCTTTTAAAATGAGGAAATTTTTCTGACTATGCTGACAATTGCTTTAGTTATTTATGAGTTTTATTTTTATTTATTTCAATGAAACGTTGCAATAGTTTCAAAATGCTTATTCTGAAATTATTGCACTTTTGAAATCATAATGTTACATTTAATGCGCTATAAAAATACTCTGACATAGAAACAGTACTCCTTGAAAATGTAATAAATGTAATCTTTTTTGATAGTGGATATTTTAATACTTCCATTTCTGAAATGCCTCGCACTCGAACTGTAACATAATGTTTCAAATAGACATAAAAGTCATCATCCAAATATTTTTTACATAAAATGAAAATAGCACCTGTAATTAATTGCATTTACTGATTTATAAACAGTTTTAATAAAAAAATAATAAATTTATTTATTGAACTAATTCTTCAAACGGCAAAACTTCTTACTTTCAAACAGCTAACCAGTAATTACTTTTTCTCGAAAATTTACGAACTCCCCAGATTATAAATATTGGATTTGATACCAAAAGTCACCGTTTAACCATTTTTCATAGCCTTTATTCAGAAATGATTTTTTTAGATTAAGGATATAGACCATTGGAAGGATTAATTGCACGACGATACAATTTTTATTCATTATCTTGCAAGAACCTTTCAGTTTAAATGTTATTCAAATTGAATTTTCTAAGTTTAATTTACAATATATTTTTAAAAACTAACCTGTAAGTGTAGGCTTTGGAGCCGGAGGACTGCTGCTGTGACCTGGGCTCCCACATCCTTTTTTGTTTTTGCTAAAATAAAGTTGGAACAATATTAAATTACATTCGTAAACTCCAAAAACGCATAACGTATTTCTTTATACAAAAAATATTATTACTCAAAAAACATTAACAAAAATATTTAGTGAGCTCCATTTGTTGTAACATAAAAACTCCATATACACTTGTATAAATTATACGATTTTTCCGATGTGTTATGAAAGTATTTTTCGCCTCTTTTTACAAAAATAGAATTGCTGTCACATGGAGAGTATTTTGCCTCTAACAATCTTTTAGTTGTAACGATTGTAAAACAATGTTTCTAAATAGCATTTATGCATTCACAAGTAAACTTAATGGAAATTCATTTTTTAAATATGCAGGTCAACCTATTTCGCTCAAGTGAGCATGACATATTTCATATTTTCTGAGAAACAAAGCTTCCTGAATAAAACTATTGAATAATTAACAACTATTTAAGAAGCTTCCATCAAAATATTTAAATTAACTTTTAAATTAAAACAGTTATTCTTACTGTACCAATTCTTACTTCTAAATGTAACTTAACTAGATGTTAATGTCTCTTTATCAAAATATTTTAATTTTATTTTACTTCAATGAATATATTGCTGATGATTGCAAGAATAAAAAGAAAAGAAATTCCGGTGATACATTAGATATTCTAATCACATTATAACAATAATGCTGTTATTATGATATAGAAGTTGAAAAAAGTGGCAGTTTTTTTTTATGAAATTTATCTTTTCATTTCACTAACAAGTGAGGATTCATCAGGAATTTTTAAGTAGAAATAGATAAGATATTATCATTTAAAAATAAAATGTTAAATTTCAGACACTAAATTAGAATTAAGACCAAATTTAAGAAGGCACTCGATCAGAAGCACTAATTATGGCACGAAATCAAAATTAAGATCAGCACATTTTATTTCACAGATATTCACTAATAAGAGCATTATAGGCAGGAAATTTTGAAATTCAATAACTAATAGTTTTCAAATGGAAGAGAGAAATGTGAATATAATCAGTTGCTCAAAGTCTATATCATATACAGAAAAAATATGTAGTCAAATTTTACATAAAATCAAGGAAGTAAAAGCTGCGAGCGAAATTCTATTTAAAAAAGAGAGAAAAATTAAAACGTTACTATGTAAAAAATTATAAAAGTATAAATAACAAAATAGAGAGAAAAAATGCAAAAATTAAGATATATAATATAAACGTAATGTGAATATCATTATACAAAAAGTCTATTTATCTAGATGAAAAACGTTCCAAAGAAAATTTGAGCAACAAACTAAAAGTCTAAAAACTTTTGACACATCTACTTAAAAAACTCCTTGCAAATTCTATGCATTGTCCTTTTGTTAATAGTTTCAAAATTTAATGCATTTTCTGTTAGAGCGTACAAAATGTAATCGTTTAGAGCATGCATTATATCAAAATCAGAACGCAAACTGCAAATATATTATAGCATTAAGTATATTATAAATAATATATAATATTATGTATATTATAAGCCATATAGGAGGTCTGAGTTTCAAGAAAATAACAAAAGGCGGTGTAATAATGATTATGAAAGAACAATCTGTGAAGAATGAAGCAGATGATTTATGCAAATTACTGATTTATGTTAGATTATTTATACTAATTATTTTAAGCGGATAATGATATAAGCAGATTAATTTTCAAAGAACTTATTATTTGATTTCTTTAATACTGAAGGCAAAAATCATGGATTTTAAAACATATTGAATATTAAAGTTTTCTTTTGAAATCTTAAGTGACTTCATAACCTTAAGCTTCATCTTTCTTAAGTTATAGGTAAAAACAGCTTAGAGCTCCAATTTTAAGTCACCTTTTTGTTTCTTCTACGTATTATTCTTAAATTTCCATTGCATACATATATTCGCACTCTCGGTGTGTAATCAACTCAGTATATTCACGCTTCCAAAATTAGTTATTTTTTAACTGTTTAAATTCAAACTTAAAAAAACAAACACATTTTTTATATTTTGAGCAGTACGAACTTCTATTTTTTTTCTCAAGTCTCTCATGTAAAATTTAGTAATTCTATAAGCTGAATTTTTTAATGTTGATAATTCTGTTCTCAAATGTATAAAAATTTCGATATGTGTGTGAGCAAATGTATTTTATGTTTGAATTTAAATGACTATAAAAAAATTGAGAGCATCTGTTATGCAAATCTGTTAAGATGAAATATATAAATATTGAAATAATAGATGATTAGATTGATTATTTTTGAATTTTTAAGTGATTCCATTTCTTGATTATGCCTTTAGGTAGGGGTATGCTTTCATTGCTGAACTTAAAAAAAGAAAATGATAGAGATTAGACTTGTATAATCTCTGTAAAAACAATATAAGCAATTAAGAATTCAGTAGACAAAGAATTACTGACTCGATATTTTAAAGACACTCAGAGGAACTTATCTGAGATTAGTTCGTAAAATTTGGCTCAGATCCTTAGTTTATAAATTTCTCATCTCTTTTCTCATTCATTTTCTCAATCGAATAGCATGTCCCTTAGATATTTACGCAATGTTATTTTGTATCGAAAAATATAACATACAGTTTTAAAATAAGTGCTCTGTTTAACTGCGAGATTGAAAGCTTTTGCGAAATTTTCTGGCATATTGGTAGAATGAATAGTGGGAAAAAGCAAAGTAAGTACTTTCTTCAAAATAATTATTTACTGTTTGCATATCTCATTTTTTCAGCTAAATATATGTACATGCATCAATTCTTATTATACTATAGTTTTTCAGCATACAAAAAGTTTTTATGAAGAGCACACAATGACCACTTCGATGAAAAATTATATCTTAACAATGACGAATTTTTTTATTTCATAATACATTATAATCCTGTTACTCTCACGTCATCTCATCTACGTTAAAAATTACAAAATGTGAACTCTTAATAGTGCCTGAGAGAGTTCGAAATGGAGCCACAATTTTTATTCCAAATCTGCAATGATGGTCTGATCTTTCTTGAATTATAGTAGTTAGACTTCAATGTATTCTAACAAAGCCGATGAATACTTTCAAAAACTATAATTTCCTTGAAGGAAATCAGAACGTATTTCTAATAATGGGGCAACATTCAGAGAAAGTTGTTTTTAATGAATCCTTAAAATCCTGATCATCCTATTCATCATGATTATTAGCGGAAGATAATCCATACAATTCGTCTGTCTCTTAGAGTCGAGCTAAGTGAGTCGATTAGGGAATAAAGACCACAACTTCAGATGTGCTGGAACACAATTTTGCAAATAACTCTAAAATAGATTAGGCTCCAGGCTTGCCACAAACAGATGACCAATTCATTGTGGTTAAAGTTTGATTGAGGAATCATAGAATCCAGATCTCTGAAGAAATCTAATATTTTATAAACAGATATCTTTACTGTTATATATTCTCGATTTAAAGACTGATTAGAAAATTAATTTTCTCCTTAGAAGAAAATTATATCTGAAAACCTGATTTGCAATATTGTAATTTTATTCAGATTTTTAGTTTAATTTTACTGAAATATATACTAAGAGTTTTAAAACAAATGGTGTATTTTTTGTATACTTAAGAGCATCATCAGTTTATGATTAAAACCCTAACAAAAATAATATTGTATTTATTTTGAAACTTACTGTATGTGATTGATAAAAAAATATTTGTAATTCCGAGCAGTCGTTTGATAATTTTGAATAATCATTAATTTAGCCGATTAGAAATCCAATGAACTACTCTCCAAACTGCCATGCTACGATTTCATGACTTTTCCATCACAACGGGAACATTATCATGAAGTCTCGATCCCGCACCTTATCCAGGCAGCCCGTTCCGTTGCACAATATTATACAATATCGTGTGATATATTATATAATTTAATATTTAGCAATATTATACAATATTACGAATATTATTTAATGCCATACAATATTGTACAATATGTGTGTGCTACTGGGGTAGCTCAGAACCTGATAGCATTGTCCCCTTGCTCTTTTTCAAATGAAAGGAAATTCCAATTGTTTGATCGCCAAAAAAAGAGGAATAATGCTTTAAAACTGCAAACAATATAATGAGAAAAATAAGGGGAACGTTAAGTGTAACATTGGAAAGAGGTACAATGTATCAAGTACTGAAATATCACCTGAAAATTTCTAATGCATTCAGTTGCTTGAAAATGGTTAATAATAATGGATTTCAACAGTAGATTAGATTTTTACTTCCCAGAAACCTTATAAACATAAAAATTATAAATAAAATTTTCCTAAAGAAACTGGTCTAAAATATTTTAAAAAAAACGATTCTCTTAAAATTATATTTTTTAAAAAAACAAGAATAAGGTTTATGAAAAATAAGCTTTTGATTTAAAGTTTAATTTGCTTCTAGGCAAATTGACTCTCTGAAATCAGTAATGTTTTGTTAATTATAAGTTTTCATTTACTTCCCAAATGGTATATAACAAAATTATTGAATAGTACATCACTTGAACTACGTGTAGAATATAATCTTTTGTTAATTATAAACTGTTATTTAATTTCCAAATGGTATATGACAAAATAATTGAATATTAAATCACTTCAACCACGTATACTGTATATCATGGGCGTTACGTGCTTTTTATTGACTCCGTTATCTTTTGAGGTACTAACAATCTAAAATACTTCAAACAGAATTTAAAACTGCTTTTTGAGGGCCCATAAACCACATTTCATGGCAAACACAATAAATGGAACTCAAAGGAAAACCTAGTAAATAATATTGATTTCTGAGAACGAAAAAAGCAAAAATGAAATAAATTAGAGCAACAGGATCAAATGCTGATTTCTATTATACATGCAGTTATAAGAATATTCAGTAAATTATTTAAGCAAAATATTAACAAAATAAAATGGAAACATTAAACTTGATGTCAAACAAACATGTTAATTGTAATTACACATGTCATGCAACATCTAACTGCAAGTAATATCTACTATGCTGCTGCATCATGCATTTTTCTGTACATGGAAATAAATAATGGGTTCCAAGATAAAATTTGTACTCCGCATATCACGGGCGTATGTATTATCTTCATTATACTTGGATTTTTAGATTTATTTTCACGAAAGTTTTCGTACTAACAGCCCAAGTACTCTGTTTAAAAGAATAAGTATATTCACGTCCTCTTTTAATATTTTTCTTGATAAAAATCATCTGTTAAGATATGCTAACTTAGAATGGTGATTACGCTAAAACTAAGTTGACTGTTAGCAAAAATATGAAATTTTTTTACTTCATATAATTTTTTATAGTTTTACAACAGTTTCCTTTTTAAAACCTGTTTTTTTTATATTTTATTTTAAGGTTCATTTATAGGAAAGTTACATTAATTTTTATATTTGGATAATATATGTTTGAATTAAGCTTTTTTCAAACTCTAAATCATAGTAAAATTTTCTTATAAATTAAAATACAATGTATGTTTTTTGTGCAAATTTAGTACTAATATTTTCCAATATTGCCTGTAGATCATGAGCTGCAGAATCATCCAGTTGGTTATTCAAAATTTTATAGTTGTTTTAAGCTTTATAACGCAAGATATTGGAAATTACCGTTAATTATGAATTGAACACAAACAGTTTAGTGAGAAATGCAGCTTATTTTTGTGTTCATTAATCTGGCAATATATTTTTTAAATAAGCTACAAATTTTTGAACAAATCATTTGATTAACTCCTAAAATAGAATGTTTTTGCTTTATAATTTTAATCAAAAAAATGGTTTCTCCCATTTTCAATAATTTATTTACAATATTTTATCACTTATATCACTTGCTATGTTAGTGATAATTTTTCCATTGATTTTTTGTAAGTTAATTTGCTCAAAAATGCATAAATATGATTATTTCATACAGTAAAAAAATTCATCCCAAATATAGTCATATATCTTAATTCAGCATCCTGCAGTCTGGTACATTTTGTTATCCGATATTACCGATTCCATCGGAAAAGAAAATGTGTCTCCGTATCAGACTGAAAGCCAAACCTTACCAGAGTTTGTCAACTTATGATACTTTACTTTTTAAATGTTGCATTAAGCAACCTTAGCACAAGTGAACCTGATTGGATTGAAATCGACAAAAGTGTGTTATTGGTCAGAGAATATCATCTCGTCCTTCGAAGAGTCCTCTGAGTAATGAACAAAATATACTAAGCATTGTGAGCCTTCAAGAACCCTCGAAGAAGGAAGAAGGCTTGCAACTTAAGATTCGGAAGGAAAAATAGCTCAAGATTCAAATGTCACCAGCAAAGGTCAAGTATGGTATTCATTAGAAACTGCGTAAAACAGTCTTATCAACTAATGTAATCGACTGAAATGAAATTAATAAATGTGAATTAGGGCTCGAAACACGTCGTCTCGTCTATCGAAGAGATATATAGGTGTTACAAGTCCACAAAAACCCAGGTTCAGAAGATGGAAACACAGATGAAGATTCAAATGTTAGCCGTAATGGTCAAAATATGGCCTTTTCTTTATTAAAAGCTGGGTTAAATAATCGTATTAATATATACACCTATGAGCTTATCGACTGGATTGAAATCGATGAAAGTAAATTAGTGGTCGAAGAACGTCGTCTCTTCCCTCGAAGAACCGTTTGAATGATGAACAGAACTTATAAAATATGGAGATCTCAGAAGTCAAGGAGAGAAAATCGAATATAGAAAAAACCTTACCAGATGAACTTAAAACTCGTGAAACTAGTCATCGTTGTATTGTATTAAATATATTTATAAAATTTGCCGAATATAAGCTATAATTTAGTAAAAGTCTTTAATTTATGCATAATTTGTAATAATCTTTTGAAGAAATATAGCTTGATTTCAGGTAATTTTATTTAAAGAGCAACGCTCATGAATATTTCTGGAATTTTCTTTGTTGTTCCCATAAAGCTTAAGGCTCGATTTTTTGCCAAAACCATAAAACCGACATTGCCACCATACTGATACGGATCAAAGAACATCTAATTTAATCTGGAGTCTGAATAATGAATTTTCTTAAAAAATAGGTTTTTCGAAAACAAAACAAAGATTTTTTGTTTCTTTTCAAATAATAATTTTCACCTTCTGCCCTAAGAAAAGCTAAAGAATTTTATCTGAGCCGTCAATGGAAAACTAATTTACAGAAGGAAGAGACAGAGCATTGATCACCTCCAACAGTACTTTTTTCCGCCTCGCAAGGATATTAAAATTTTTTTCATGTTGGTGTCGCCATCTATGATTGAAAGTTTCGAATATTTTATAAAATAAAACCATGAAAATAACATCAGTTGCAATAGTCTCAAATTGAATAAAACTAAACTACTGGAAAATCTGATGACTCATTAAATTCTTTTAATTTTTAAATGAATTCTATTAAATGATTTTTTCTAAAAAATGTATTTGAAACTGGTTGAATCTTTAATTCTTTAGAATATTCACATTCTGATTGATCATTCGAATATTCATCTTCAGTGTTCAAAATTCTATTTAATTCCATATATATTTTACAGTAATTGACGCTGTTAAAGTCAAACTGAGTTAAATTGCTAACAATTGAAACTATTTAATTTAAGCTTAACTGTCGAAAAGTTTACTTCCGTGGATAGTAAAATATATATAAGTACACGAAAATAAAATTTTAAAAATTGAAATTTATATAAAATTAAAGAAGTATTATTTCCCAGACAATAAAAATATGTTCCTGTATATTTAAAAATACATAGTTATAATTTAATTACCATACGCATTTATGATTGTAATTTTATTATTGAAGCAAATACAGAAAAAAAAATTCATACTTACTACGTAGGAGACACATTTGTGATGGAGACATAATTGTTCCTCACTATCTTGAGACTGGCCAAGATTTGCGCAAAAGGAGTCACAATGAGTTCCTCACTATGAAAAAAGAAACTGCGTTATAAAATAATCTTACAGCAATAAGTCATTGAATTTTGTAAATAAAATTTCTAAGCAAATTTTACAGCAATAGATCTCCAAATTTCACAAATAACCTTTTTACATATTTAGAAGGGAATCAATGTATCTTAAACTTATAATACAGAAACACTAATTTTATTTATAAAGAAAAAATAAATACTCTAAAAAATTGAAAATAAGTTTCCCTTGGCCTTTAATAAAACCACTGGCAGTGCTTTCCCCAAAACTTTCTTGCATGTTCTAAAAAAAAAAAAAAAACATAGTTTTTCACCCATTACGAAAAACGGTCAACCTTAACCACCGACGGTCAAACGGTCAACTACGAACACTAAGTTTTTTTTAATTTTTTTTTTTATTTTCAAAGATTCACAATTACAAGGGTTCTGCTTCGTAATATAGCAGAGTAATATATATAATATAGCAGAGTACTATATCAGTAATATAGCAGAGTACTATCGATTTTTGTCGTGTATCTAATTTAACTTTTTTTACTCAGTTGTGTTTTTATTCAGCTTAACGTGTTTTCTTTAGAGATATTTTTGTGATTAATGGCTATCTTGTTATTCATATAGAATTACCAGAAATTGATTAAAAACAAAATTTGAGACATAATTACAATCATAGACACAAAATGGCAAAGCAGATTTTATTTATTTCAGTCACTGCTCTTTTGAATTATTATGTTTACATATATGTAAAAGTATACACCGACAGACTGTCAACATTTTGGCATATTTAGTTTAAAATTAATTTGGATCTAGAACTTAGATGATAAACCTATGTACTAAATTTTACCTATCTAGATTTTTATGTTTTGTAGTTATCGTGTTCAATTGTAGACATACAGCAAGGCAGGCAAGCTTCCTTTGAACGGATTTCGTTCAAACCTAGATCTAAATTTACAAATTTGATGTAAAATCTATATGTCAGATTTTACCTATCTACCCAAAAACTCCTTTGGGCTATCATGTTCATAGACAAACAGCTAAGCAAACTTCTAAAAAATGTGTTGTTTTTCTTCTTCGAGGAGCTTCGGAACGTAATGATTTAGAAAATATTTCGTTAGAATTTTTTTGGTAATTACGGTAATTTGTATATTTCATATATGAAAAATTAAAATGTGATGTTTTGAACTTGGATAATGACTTAAACACCTTTAATACTTTACACACTGCTTGTCTGTATTAGGTATATCAACTCGGAAGGATAACATTAAATACAAAATGAAAAAAATGCTTTGATTGGTCAAGAATATTTCATAATTTTTTAACAAATGTTTGAAGATTTTATTTTTAAAAAATCTATGCTGTCAGGAACTAAAAAAGTTTGATTAAGTTTTTTAAAATTTTGTAATAAAATATGTTATTGATAATCGCTTTCTTTTTGATTTATAGAATATTTTTGATAAAATCTTTAAGTCAGTGATCATTTCTACCAATCAGAAATGCTCCCAAGAAAAGTATCTTTATGACTTCCTCTTCTATTTTATCTATTTTAGGTCATCATCTTAGATTAAAAGATCTATCCTACTGAAAAAAGAAATTACTCCAGCTCTACCAAAACATCATTTTTTCCCAAATATAACAAAAATATTATAAAAAATTAAGCTATGCATATAGGTTCAACTGCCAGTGATCTGCATCATACATACATTCATGTCAGTTATCATTCATTCATGTCAATTTTTCTAAAAACAATAATATTCACATTGATAAAATTGGAAATCATGAGTTAGAGTTGGCTCTCCTTTAACCCAAAAATTTTCAACATGGTTTAAATATCTACTACAGGAAAAATCTCTATTTTTCTGTAAATACATCAGAAATACTCACAAATTACGACAACTAAAAATTTCCTAACATTATTATTTTTAATCTGATATCATTTCTTCTTGATTTGATTTTTTAGTTTTAATATTTCAATTTTATACTCAGTCATCAATTAAGGATTGTATGTAGGACTGCATGAACTAAATATAGTTTTGAGCTTTGATTATATAACGCAAATGATATCAGAGTAATGCCTTATTATCGAAATTCACACTGCTTTAAGGAGAGTTTACACCCAACTACAAATTAAAAATGGAACAGACTGGAAATATAGTGATTCCTGGATGTAAACGAGACTTTATTCGCTCACCTTCATCTACAAAAATGGGAACTCTGTCATAATGTGAATGTCGCATTTAGCAGTTACCAATATAAGAAACGGATAAAAATCCTATAATACCTCTAAAAACATGATATCTAAAGTTTATCTTTTCACAAAGAAAAGTTTTGATTCTTATATCAGCAAAACACTAACTATTACCAAAATTATTTATTATTATTATTATTAATTTTAACTATTATCAATGATAAATATTGTATCTTATCAAAAAAATTCAGCTCGTTGCTTATGAAATAAAGGTTTAACATAGAATAAATCACGTTTTCAAGTTATGCGATTGCTACTTTTGAAAGGACATCGCCATATATAAACATGTGTAAGAAGAGGAGACCAGACACAAGCTGATTCCATATTCTACAAACTTCAATGTACAATCAGAGAAAAATTTTAAACCTTGTCATATTTAATGTGAATCAGTTTCAAGTTATACTTCGTGGAATTAGGTCTTGTGCCAACGGTCATTATGTCTCAAGAATATGCTATTCCTCTAACTCTAAATTATCATATTCTTTATATCTAAATTTTTTATCATTCCCTTACAATTCTTTTCAAGTTAAATTGTCGCCGAAACAACGTCAAGTATTATTATTGATACTTCTGTTAAAAAATTATATATAAGCTTGTGAGTATTGTATCATTGAATAAACAAGCATCAAAAAGCACCAGAACTCGAAAGCAAAATAGGCCAGGAAAGGTTTCTGTAAAATATCCTTAAAGATGCTATTAATTTAATGCTGTTTTCTTTTTTTTTGGGGGGGGGCAGAAACATGACATGTGACATGAGGTGAGAGAGCTACATGTTTTAAATTCCATTTTCATATGCTGTGCAATATGGAACTATTGTACAGTATATCTGATATTCTTGATCAGAAGTCTGTCGGTTTTAATGATGTATAACAGGAAGTTTAGTGGGGAAGCTACAGATACATGCCCTCGTTATCAGGCGATCATTAAAAATGATGAGGTTCGTTTAGCTCCAGAAATGGACCTTAATCTAATGAACTGGACTAATCAAAGCACTTCGTGCTTGTTATGAATCACACGTCTGTTTTGATTTAGTTTGAATTTTGTGAGAAATATTTAAAAGTATTTAGAAACTTCCTAATAATTTTTATAATGTAATAAATAATAAAATAACCCTGATTTTTGGTGAGTTGAAATTCTTTGAGTTTAAATTTTGCTACTTTACGTTTAGTTTATTACTTACGTTTTGAATGAATAATTTTTCAGCATTATATAAAATGTGGAATTACTGAGGCCAAACGTTCAATCATTTGAGTTAATACATGCAATTTAATTATACTTATGTGAGATGCTATGTATCAAAAAAAGATTCATTTTGTTCTTTTTGTAAAAAATAAACTGAATTTAAATATTTTTTAACAAGTACATAAAATATCAGGGTAAAATAAGAGATTATATAATAATTTTAAATTATAAATTCTTTTACTGGAATTTTTTAAATGAATAAATTGCTTTATGCACTATTAGATGAAAATACCTGGAAGAATTAATTTCTTCTATTGTGAGAAATATGTTGATACTTGCAAATTGAAATTACGATGCAATATTAGTTTATATTGCCAATAAAATATATCAACATGAAATTCCGAGCAGAAGTCATTTGAAGTTATTATTTTAAATAATCGATATTCGATAATGACATCGTAATTCATAGATAAAAATGATGAAGAGTAAATCATCCGAGAGAACCAATGAACGAACTTCTACAACACAGTGAAAATATTCAAACCACGTAAAGAAGTTGAGCGAGAATGATGTTTGCATGCGCATAATTGATAATAGAACAGTCTCCAATCTAAGATTTTTCAAACAGAAAACCTAATTGCTACATTACGTAACTGCATACTTAAACAATATTTTAGGAGTGGCTATAGGTATTTAAAGTAAAAAGGGAAGTTCAATCACTTTTCTGAATGATTCTAAGAGTTTAAAACAATAAATATGTATTCGTAGCTTTAAACTGGAGTCAAAACGTGAAAATAACTTAAAAGGACTTGTTTGAATTTATATAGCATTATAACATTTTTGATGTTTAAATTTGTAACTAACTTTTTGATCATTGGGCCCATAAGTTATGTGGACACAGGATTCTAGCTTTTCTAAGCTAAAATTAAATTATCCAAAGACGTTATGATTGGATACCAAAAATTATATATAATTTTCAAATGATTTAAATTTTTTTAAAGACGCCTAGTTGAGTTAGTGAGATAAAGTGAGATTAAAGTTCCAAAGCAGTTAAAGGATTATACCGAAATAGAAATTAATTTAAAGGATAGATACTGCTTAGCATTCTAAGTACCTAAAATGCTCTCAATATAGAATAGTAACGAATATCGTATAAAGGAAATGCAATCCAGTTAGGAAATTAAATTAATTTATAAGCCTGGGGTATAATGTGGTTTTTCTACCCAAAGTAGAAGATGAATTGAATGCATGTAAAAAAAATTCTATTAGAAACTAATTTCGTAACTTTCATTGGATATATGCCCCCACTGTCAATTATTTTCGAATTTACACCCTACTAAAGAAACACTTTTATTCATTTCACTTTTTTATTTCTTTTTTCCGACATCATTTTTCATTAGAGAAATTCAAAAGAAGTTAAATAAAATGGGCACTTCACCAAACAACTAATTAAAATAAAAATTAAAAAAAGAAATCCATGACACAAGTGGTAATTAAAAGTAAAACATTTTCATTCAGATTTGAACACATGACAAAAAAGCTGTGATTTTCCTTAACCGAATCCGATTTTAAAAGTTTTTTTTCTTTCTTTTTTTTTTTTTGTTAACAGTGTTAAAAAGACGGAGCGAAATTGCTCGAATGATAGTTAAATTATTTTATTTGGAAAGGTGTCAGGTTTTTGTAAAATTTCAACATGAGCATCCGTTGCGATATAACAAAAAGATTGGAATAGAATCAAAGATACAGCCATGATCTTAAACATAGGGTATCTTCAACTTCTTGGCTGTAGTTCATGTTTAAGTGCCAATTTTAAAAACGGTATGTGGTGTGCGTTTGACTTCTAACAAGAGAGACTTATTAGCATGGTAATGAAGGGCCTTAACTAATAAAAGACAACTTGAAGGCATCGGGACAAAAAGCAACATAAAAGAATGAAGCCTTCAATATTTTGAAAATTCAAATATTAAAACAGGAATTCCAAAGAATTCGGAGGATTTCGATAATCTAACAAAATCTAACAAAAATATTCAAGGTAATTTTTCATTAACCAGATCATTTTCTGTGGAAAACAAAAATATTTTCAGCGAACTCATTATATGATGAAGATAAACACAAAACTTTCTCTGTCGATGAAGAATGCAATAAAGTTAAGGAAAGATTATACCTATGTTTTTCCTAGACACATTTCCTGGTGGCATTTCTTAAACTATTAGGGTGTTTCTAATTAAAATGTACAGCCGCAATAGTTTTACAACAGAGTTTCTTTTCGTAGCAAAAATTCATGTATTCAAGACATGAGTCCATTGAATACAAGCCTTGTTTGCTAGTCAGATGCCAAAAAAATCTGTTTTGCTACATTATGTGGTAACCGTGCTTCGTGGAGAAAGATCATGTATTTAGTACGTGAGCCCACTGAATATAAGTCTTGTTTGTGAGCCAGGTGCGAGAATAATTTTTCTTTCCATCTTATGTGATGTGATGGGGAGATTTGGTATGCGGAGTACAGATTACCTAGCCATCTGGTTATAGTTCAAAATGCAATGATTCCTACCGACAGCTTGCATTCAGCTTATAAACGAATCATTAGCATAATTTGTCGAATGAAATTTTATTAAAATTAAGGAATAAGCCTTGTAATTTACTTTCAGAAACGTCTACAGGAGAGCTATTTTTAAAAAGACTTACTTTCTAAAATATTGCAAACTTCGAAGAATAATGCGAAACCAAAAAAATTCGTTGTTGATTTAAATCAACAACGAGTAACTTTGAAATCACACTTATTGGAAATAACCTCATCATAAAATGCTATCAGCAATATTTTCTGCTCAAGTATAAAAAGTGCTTAATCTACAAGGCTTCAAGTCTGCTTACATGCTTTACATTTAAAAATGTAATTTTTAATTTAGCTTGACTTGTTTCATGTTCACAAATTCTGGTTACTGTAATTATTGTTTTCCTTCACTCTTAAGATGTATTGAAATTCGTAGTTTTGTGTTATCCATTAAAATATACAATTTTTATATTTTCAAGACTTAAATAATAATTCCCCAATTAAATTATTTTAATTTTATTTCCGTATGACTTGTGCCATCTAGTGAATAATTTGAGAAAGAATAATGTCATTGCTCCATAATATTTATGATAATGAATATTTTCTCGCCTGCATATGAGCACAGTAACAACAAAACGGAAAAATAAATGTTTCGAATCTATTATGCGTTTATTACCCTAAACTTGCTGATTTGGTTTATTCATATTAATGTCCTGTTTGGAAGACAACGCTATACTTATATTGAGGTGCACCTCGTAAACTTTAACTAATATTAAATGACAAGGACGATACCAGAACTTACACACCCTTACAAAAGTTTCATATCATACTAATGATATATTGTTTATCTTACGTTGACAGATTTAAAGCGCATCAGGAGGCAGATATGGCTGAAGAATTTTTAGTGGAATTGGGATTCGAGCTTAGAACTGTCGGTTTCGAAGCCGAGACTTTATCACAAGGCGACTGGAAATGGCGAATTTTCTCTTTTTGAATTACCCAAATGAAATTTTGCGTAATAACTTGGCTTAAATATAAAGGATTCGTTAAACATGTTAATAAATATCAGATGATTTTTTTTTCTTTTTCTGTATAAAAAATCTCTGGAACGAGTATAATTGCTGTTTGTGGTTTCGGAGCTTGCATTTAATGTGTGACCGGAAGATAAAGTGTTAAAGTTGTCGCCGCCTTAAATATATAGCATATACTATTTCCCAGAAGATATTCTTTTCTTTGTCTCTTAATATATTTACTGCACTCAGCAACACCAGTGGATCGCATGTACTTTATAATTGTATCGAGCCATCAATCTAATTAAATAGGTGGTGGATAAGAATTTCAGGCTTAAGCCGTGGCACTACAACAAACCATTTCTTTACTACAATTAACACGAATGGATATGCCGGATCGGGTCAGCCTAATGCCACTTGGTCATACCAAGCCGAATGAAATTTAGCTCTTTCGAATAAAGGCAGAGCTGTGTGACTTTCGTTGTCAACGAGCACCGTTAAGGTAAAAGCACGACTTTGCTCGGACACACACGACACCGCGCTTTTTAGGGGGCAGTCAAACTTATTCATCCATCCACAAGTTAGAATTTAGATGCAAATCAAAGACCGACTCATCCCTGCTTCTGAGCCCCCAGAGGCATGATTGAACGTGTTGATTGTAGTAGAGAAAGGAGGTTTAATTTACACGGTTCAACTTGTTAACTGTAATAGAAAAATAATCGTCTAATAAAAAATAGATGTAAATCACCGGTGATTCTCGCTGCAATGAACGTGCTAATATTCAAAATATAGTTCTGTTATCAAAACTTTAGCTAATTGGTCAATTGAAAGAGGTAAAAAAATGCCCATCTTTCTATACAGAGAGGCTTTAGTATGTAGAAAGTATATATTTAGCATATTTTTTTAATGTATTGTTTAAATCTAGATAGTGCACGTTAGTAGAATTGACTCGCATGTCTCTCCAAGCAACTAAGATTTCAGTCTCATAATTTTAAAACCTATTCTTTTCTAGATTATGATCACATTCACTCACCATGCAGAACCTAATTCTAATTAATAAACTTAATTAATTACTATAATTCTTAATAAGAAACCTAATTTTTAATCCTATGATGAACTTACGTTTCGCTGCCTTGCGATGAGTGCCTGGAGGCAGACTTAGGCGATGCATCCATATCATGATCCGACCGATAGAGGAAGGATTCTCGCCTCTGAGGAAAACTCTGGACCAGCAGGCCAGCAGAAGGGCTGGCGGCATCCAGCAATGTACGAGGCTGAGGAGAGCCATCGTCTACGTCGAAACTATAAGGAGAAAGCACTTCAATTAACCAAAAGATTCAACTTAAAGAATAAATGCAAAACAGATAATAATCCCACGTTGTACAATAATTTTCAAGACATAAATTATATTGTTATATTTTATATTGAAAAATCCAATTAAATTACTATTAGTTTATTTCAAAAATTAGATCAGATTGGTACATTTAATGATTTAATAAAGAAATTCCATTCCTTACTATTTATTGACAAGCATTTGATCATCCTAATCCAGGCCAGCCATCGTTATTGGCTAAATATATTTTAAATTCTTTATTTTTTTATAGCAGATTACCTCAAATAATGTCAAATTTTTATAAATTATTATTTAATTTCAATATGTATATAATAATTTTAAGTTCAAGTAAAAGTGAATAAGCTACATTGCTTCCATCAATTTATTTTTGTTGTTCTTTACATTTGTTTCAATTTCTTCAAAATCGCTATGATTTAACTCGAAACCTTAAATTTTGAATTGGGATAACATTCATCTAATAGACGATATACAAAATACTAATAGTAATGATGTTTTCGTACATATAAACTTTAAAACATAAATTTGGTTAGATATAAGTTGGATTTAATGGATAAAAATAAATTATGACAGGACATAATGCATTTCTTAATTTCAATATTATACAATAGTTTTGAGTTGAATTAAAAGGGAATAAGTTAGAAACAACCCATGTGGGCTTGCTTAAACTACATGAGTTCGATAAATGTGCTCATCTTGTTGTTCTTAACCTTTTTTTTTTTCTATTCCTTCAAATTCGCTATGGTTTTAAAACGGAAAACTAATTTTTGAATTGCGGTATTGTTCGCCTAAGGAGCGATATGCAAAATACTTAGAGAATTTAAGCACGAAATTCTCAGCTAAAGAAGGATATATTGTTGTGATAAGATAAAAAGGTAAGATTACTAAAGCATTGATTTTTTTTGGAATAAAAATTTCATTCTTCACCGTTTAATAATCATAATAATATTTTATAAAGAAGGTCTTTAGATATGAAGCTCCCGTATCTTCTTTTTTTGCTTGATGTTTTCAAAAGTATGATTTTCACTAATTTATGATAGAATGCATAAAAATAATTTCATTACGTGTATTCTGTTTAAAATTAAGACAGATCTTTTATTATTCTGGTTTATTTGAAAATAAAACATAATATTGATATTGTTTTCTTGTATATTCATTATACGATATGATTATTCCTCAGAAAATTTAAAGTGAAAAGGTAAATCATTTGTTACTTAAGATTCATAATATATCATATTAATTAAAATACTTTCGATTAATTATTAACTCAACTAATTACACTAAACACTTATATAATCATTAATGGGACATTTTGTCTTTCAAGATGCATTACTCTTAATTTTTTTTACTTCCTCTCATAATTCATGATTTTTTGGGGCAGCAAAAATTCAAATTTCACAGCTATACAAAAATAATTTTTATCAAGCAATCTCGGATAAAATTTATAAATTTTTTAATTAAATATTTCACAAACATCCTATTTTATGAAGAAAAAGTTTGATCAAATTTATTTCGGAAAAAAAATGACGCCGCATAGCCAATTATGCGCCCTTAGCCAATAAGCCACAAACCAACAACATTCAGAAAAAAATTGCAGAAAAGCAAATTTCGAAGATTTATATTAAAAAAAAGAAACAAATAAATCAACGACTACTAGAAGGAAATTTGAAAGAAAATTGTCGTTCGGCGAATTTTTTACATACATTTCAAAAAGGGGTTAGTTTCTTAATTTATTTTGCTAACAGCTATTGAAGAATGGGAATCAAGAAACTTCTATGGAAGTTTCATTTTCCCAAATGTTGTCGCTACCTACAGTTTAAAAATTCTGCAATAGAAAAGAAAAAGATTTTTCATTGACCATCATATAAACTTACGTTGAAATGTCGTCGCTGCGTCATCCATGGAAAATGAGTTAACATATTTTCATCGTGAAACGAGAATATTCGTGGGAAAAAATAAACATTACTGACAGGAAATGAGATTTCTCGTTTTTGACAAGTATACGATCTTTATTATCGAAATATCCCATTTTATATGTAAGTTGCAAAAATTTTCATATTAGACAGAATATTTCAATGATTCACCTGTATGCGAATATAGGAATAGAAAAGCCAGAAATATTCTATCTATCGAATATAGAGTGACTGTTGGAAAAATGAATTCTTATGATTTCTGCAAC